>JAEUWR010000111.1:0-46909 GCA_018524895.1 Podaxis sp. C-F-101400
GGAGGTCACCGAATCTGTGTGGCCCTCCAACCTGGCTGCCTCCTCGCCCGTCCCCGCATTCCAGATCCTCACCGTCCCATCCTCCGATCCCGAGGCAACTCGCGCGCCGTCGGGCGAGAAAGCAACAGAATTGATCACTGAACCTCCATCCATACAGTGTTCCATCGGTCCCCACGAGTCAGGTAGACCCATTACGACACCTCGTAACCTCATCTGCGCGCCATAAACTTGACGCATCAAAGCCTTCTTGGGAATCCATGTGAATGCTGAATGGTAAACCTCGAAACAATGCTTCTGAATGCGCTCGAAGCTCAGCTGCAAGAATCGACGGGCATCACCAACGAGTGGTCGCAGATTCTCAGCATCCGTGATCTGGATCCGCTGCCATGACATTAACACATGAATTTTGCTTTCTCATGATTAAGACGTACCGAGAGAGCGGCGCTTGCGCTGACAAGCGACTTAACTCCGGTCTTCAGTTCCCCAACAATACTCAGGCATTCCATCCAATGCAAGAGGTGAGTTTCCAGGAAGTTGCGTAGAGCATCGATAACGGCTGGCATACTTGAATCCCGGACCTCATTTAAATGGGTGGCCCAGTAAAGGCACGCATATTTGAGCGCTTCGGAGATTTTGCTGGCACCGTTGGGCGGGTTGGTTCCATCCATACGCGAGACGGTCAATTCTTCGGGCACCTCGCAGATGTTATATTTGAGCAATTTGTTCATGAGCTCCAGGCATTTGAGTGCAAGTTCTGCATGGCCGTTGGCGGGAACGAGAGGAGGGAAAACTTCTGGCGGACAGCGTTCGGGGCCTATGAGGAACTCTGGGAAGGATGCATGAAATACAGAGACCGGGGCATTTTCTTCCGTGGGGATGTGAATGACGGAGTTGAGCAGTAATAAGTACTTCCTCGGCTCTGATATCTTGGACAGCGTGGAAAGAGCATTGAGTGATAACGGTTGTCGGAGGAACACAATGAATGAGACGAGCATCTCCAGACGTGACAATTCTTCTTTTTCCCGACGATCACGAGCTTGGGTAACAATTCCTCTGTAGAGCCCATCAATAGCCGAAGTTTGTGGCAGGGTCCTTGTGCGTCCAGCCAACCACGTGAGGCGCTCCTTGTAGTTTGGGACGCCATCTTCAATATAGCGCCGGGCCGTAGAGGCGTAGACGAAAAGTTTCCCGGCATCCTTGACAATCTGAGACAATTCACTGTCCGGAGGCCACCCATCGTCCTGATAAGGATCATAATCCCTCTTGATCTTCGCCAGTGATTCCTTCATATACGTCCGGATGTCCCTCTCCACAACGTATTCCTCAACATCGTGAAGGAAGAAAGTATCATGTGAACCCTGCAAGGAATCGAAGGCGGCAGTAATGAAATGATCGGCTCTGCTGACGAGGAAGAACTTGAGGGGAAGGCCCGAAGCGGATTTGAGAATAATCCGGATGAGGCTGCAGACGAGTTTGAGGTCTGTACATTCGTCGAGACCATCGATAACAACAACCTTGTAAACCCCGACCCGGCCACGGACAGCGTTCCGCAATGGTTCAACAATGAGTTTTTTGAACTGCTCTTGCATGTTATTAGACTCCATCAAATCCGGGTCCTTCTCGGCGACCCTCACGAGCTCCACCTTGACAGTCGGTGAACCCTTGGCCAGGCCATATGCGATACCCGGGATGATGACGCGTGGGTCACTGGCCTTCTCTGAGGCTCGAGAGCAAAAGAAACTCGCCCCAAGCATCTGCCGTTGCTCCAAGAGCTCGCACAGCGAATGTGCGATCGTCGACTTCCCGATGCCTGCCATTCCTGCAAGCCAATGCACCTTAACACCCTTCTCATCCAAAGCCTGGGCCTCTAACACTTTGAGGACGTCGACGCGTGTACCAGGCATGCACCCTGTAGGATCACCATAGGCAGAACGCCGGGTTTTATATGAAGCACCCTCGGGGCGAAGTTTGTCAATCAGATCTGCAAGGATATAAGAATCCCAAGTGGTCGTTCGCACAAAACGAGCAGCTTACGAGAATTCAACACCTGTCGATCGAACACATGAGCCCGGATGTGCTTTCTCAGAGGCGAATTACTTACCTGTAACATATTCTGTACGCTTATATTGGTGTGCAACTGTATATCGATCTGTGAAACGCGATGAACATCACGCATGCACGGACACGGTCTGCAGTTGGAACACCTACCTGGAACAGATCGCAGACGCTGTTGAGGTCCTCCAACAATTTTTGTATCGTTCCGGAATCGTTCGAAACATCAGCAATGCGGGCCAGCCTTGATCGATCTTCCAAGCGCTGGATGGCTTCAACCAAAGGCTGGATGGCACTGTGAAATCACCAAAGAGAAATCAGACATGAATGCAAGACGCCAGGCCGATACACACGTGGAGAAACTTTCGACTCTCTCTTCAAGTGCACTCAGTTGACCTTCTTCCTTGTACCTTTTCATGAGCGATAGGATAGCTTTCAATCGTATCTCAAGTTGTTTTAGCTCCTCCATGTTTGTGGATACGCCCTGCAAACCGCAACTCAATAATGTGAACACAATAGAAGTGGCTTACGCACATCAAAGATTTTGTAAAGTGTTAAGAACGCTGCGGCAGCAGTTTTGAGGGGTAGGAAGAGGTCGGAACATTCCTTGAGTCCTTCGGCTACGACCACTAATCCATGAAGGATAGTGCTGCCCATTGCTTTTGCTTCCTCGAGCGCTGTGGCGGGGTTTTGCTGTGTGGGCGGAACCCGGACGACATCTTGATATTCGTTACTGGCGGGAGATGCTGTGGCTTCGACTCCTGGGGTCGCCTCAGTGGTCGCAGGTGTAGGGTAAGATGGGCCTTGGGCCCTTGGGAGACCATGAGCCCCGGGAACAGGGGAAGGCGTTGCGACTCTTGAGAGGACGTGAGGAACCGCAGGAACTGCAAGAATCGAAGTGCTCGCAACGAGGGCAAAGATGCTGTGATTTTCCGCAGATCGGGCTGGCTTATCTGGCTTTTTGTCTTTGAAGAACTTCGGAAAAGTGGGCATTGTAAACCGATGAGCACGGGAAGAGTGTACAATCGATGATGGTCAACGAAAGAGCGGGATAGGCGAGGGAAGGGTAGGAATGGTCAGGGTTAATACACGGACCGTCATGTGTTGGCCTCGAGGTATTAGAAGTAGCGCTCGATGCCAAGCTTCACGTCAATCACGTTTCAAGTCTGTCCATCGATAACACCTCGGCGCCTAGATATCGCCAGCAACACGCTTGTCCTCCGTTGTCCTTCACACCTACACCGCCACCCTATCCTTCAAGACTCCTGGTCTCTCGCACTTCCAGCACATGCTGATCTGATTCTCCATACCATTACCTCCACACACCGCAATACACGCATATTCGAACATCCCACTCGACCCCAGTCAGTTTCATACTGTATCAGCGCCGCCATTCTTCGCAGCTACACCAAACCTGTCACTGCGTCATTTCGGCTCCCATCCATGTCCACACTATCCTCATTAGGAAGTCACGATCCTTCTAGCGTTTGAATCAGGCTGTGGTATTGGCTGGGTTGACTTCTCAACAACGAATGTGTGTAACCGCCTAATTCTATTTTCGTTCAAAAGTCATGTGGCGTGATTCCGGCGATGTCCAATCTTTGGGACTCTGAATACTCGTTCTCGGCCGCCCGCTACATTCATTCCCATGTTCAACGCTGATTCACATCTCACCAAGCCATCCTGTAACTCCTGGACTTCATTATGGAATCGCCAAAAAGTCCTTGCCGAGCGTCTTCCGACGATCTCGATGTTCTGCGGGTGGCGCTTACCAATGCCTCCATCCCGACCTCCACACTCCCTATTCCCGGGCTACCACCAGCGCCACGTCCTATTTTTGAGGGTCATTGTGTGAAACTTGGTCCCTCCCTTCCACCCAACACAACTAACCGAAATCTGACGAGGCACCAGCGACAACTGTCACACCCCACCAGCGCAACCATTTCGTAGAACATCGCTAGACTTGTAGAGCGAAAAGCCCGTGCATATGTGTAACATCAAGTAGGACAATCGTGGAAGCATATTGTTTCTATGACCTCGTGATAATGAGCGATATTATCAGGGCTAAAAAGGTGTATTCTCTCTCCCAACCTTACAGCCTCTTTACGAACTTTCATTCTCCATGTGTTGATTTGTTTTTGTTGGTCTATACTGAACTTTGGAACCACCACAGATCATGCTCGTAGATTTTAAACCATGTCGTAGCACCGGCGCCAACAATGTGACCTGTCCTTTCAGCGCCTCCTGATCGTAGGGAGGATTGCATGTATTGCGGCGTGCATTAAAGTGTTGAGGTGCCATGACCTAAAGAGTGCTTGTACAGATGACAGCAACTCCACATAAGCGATCTTCCTGGGACTCCATGCCCGTACTATTAATCCACTCTGTTCACCTGTGAAAAGAACCACCATTTTCTAGGATTTGCACGAGCACCACGGACACACAGAATGAGTGCCCGAGAGTCAGGAGAGATCGAGAAACACCCCCAGATGCCAACCTAAGACAAATTATCCATTAGTGGTTGTGGCAATCTCGAGCAGACAGCCTGGTACCTCCGGAAAACGTGCTACTTAAGTGCTGCTCGTTATCGTGCTGGAAACACACTGCTACCCCCAAACAAGGTAAAGATGGGGATAGCACGAAAACGGATGCTTGCTCTGTGTAGTTGCCAATGAGCATTTGAATCCCCATAGCGAGTCAAAGTTCACGCGGGCATTTGCACTTGCGACAGCGAGCAGCTGCAGACGTAGGAAAGGGGCTGCAGATAAGACAGCCAGAAATGATCGCCATGAGAAAGTGGAGGAATTAATTCGCAGTCATGCTACAAATCAATCAAACCTCGCGTACACCTGGACCCATACTTATGATTTCTCCCTGCCCGACCCAACGTTCACGCCCTTCTTTCCCTTAGCACAAAATGCCCAAACATAAAGTACTATCGCCTCGAGACCTATATCTGGCGTGTAACGTGCGGAGGAAGCCTACCTCCCACTCGGCCTTGTGAACCACGGGAACACTTGCTTCATGAACTCGGTGTTGCAGGGCATATGTCTTCTGCTTCTGGAGCCTTACGTGTGAAGCCGGCTGAATGCACATTTGATTGTCTTTCATTCTGCGCTTGTGTGCTGAAGCTTATAGCAACCCGACTACTCGCAGACCTCGTCCAATTCAACGACGTTCGAGAGGACGTACATAAACACACAAATACCCCTCTTCTTTCCCGGTGCTCTCCTCAACTTATGAATGACCATGGTCATGGCGGAGTCTACGAGCAGCCTTGGGTGGGCATGCCTATTGGCGATAGGTTCATTGACATCGTGTACCACGCATGAAGCATCCAATTCAGCCGAAATGGGAGAATCCGAGTCTCAAGTGAGTTGTCGCTGCTCTTTAACCTTGGGCCCAAGTTGATTATCATCTGGATGTTCGTAGATGCTCGCTGGATGTTGTAGGACGGAAATACGACCAGCACCTCGATTTCGCACAGCAAGACGCCATGAACTTCTGCGCATTCTCCTTGATGAACCCAAAGCTCCCGAATTCGATCCCTCCTCCCCCTCTCCGGAACACGAAGGTTTCTGGCCTCCTCTCCGCAAAACCCAAACCCACAATCTCCTTGGATACCTCCCGACGTTTGCCTCACTCACCAACCGCGCAGTCGTCTCTCCGCCTTCAAGTCAGCTAGAGAAAACCAGTTGTGGCATACGTCGATAGGCAGGGCACGGGGCGGAGACTCACTGAGGAGAGCCATAAAACATGGTTGAGGCTCTGGGGGTACCCCAAAAGGAGGGAATGTGTGAGGTTCAGATTGTTCAGACGGAGCAAGTGGCATTCAGGGAGCAGGTTAGGCTTGTTGCTAGGAGCACGGTGAGCCTCCCTTTGCCTGTCTCGTTTTCCTTTTCGGTGTTTCAGAGGTCCGGATTTCGAGTGCTGTTGCAATTGAGGCGGCCGGGTAACCATTTGTGAGCTAGGAAGTGACTCGTTATTGGAATCCCTCGGAGGTGAAAATGACAAAGAGCCTGCTTTCTCAGGTGAAACTTTGCGATGAGCTCGAACTAGACTTAACCGGGAGCGTCTCGCTGTAACGCACATCTCCTGAGTGTTTCGGCAGTGGTTCATGGTTAGCCCCTTTCGCTGCATTGAGACGCGTATTCTCTCTTGGGCTTTTGACTTTCAGTGCTTTCGAAACGGCGTCTCAGACTTTGACTTGCCACGGACATATTGTTATAGATCGTAGTTGGTGTCCACGGTAACGGGTTAACGGTGAGTCAGTACTCCGCTCTGTGCCTTTCGCCCACTGCGTTCTTGAGCGAGCTTGATCTTTGGCATCGAATTTCTCTGCCACACCCTCAGTTGAGCATATGCCAAGTGCTGAGCTCCAACTCCCAATTATCCACCCTCCCACTGGACATTCCACTTCCATATTCAGCGCCATCATTCTATCCCATTCGTTTCTAGCACCTACCAGTCCCTCGCAAACACACCGAGCTGTGATCAATACCTGTTGGCAGCATCAACTATGGATGCCACCTTCGGAACGATCTACTGTTATTAAAATCGTATATCCTGGCTGTGCGTATCTGCACCATAACCTTTCTTAAATGTGGGCTAACATGAATTCCTAGCGTATGATGAGCGGCGGGATCATAACCTCTCGTCTGATCTTCGAAACTAACTTGGGCAGGCCTATCCTGCCTAGATGATGTGGTAGATTCAGGTGAGCTGCTCCCATACTCGGCCAATCTGTCTTGCGGCCCGCTGCCGACGCGAGACTGGTTTGCGTTCATGTCGTAGTCGGTGGTATCTTTTGTCCCACCCGCGCCGGGAAGGGGTTCAGAAGAGTCATGCAGGCGGTGCTGGGGACGAGCGTCGGGGAAGTTGCTGGGATTGACATTGGGAATGTCAGCCATGGCGGTTTCGTTGGAATAAACGTTGTTGGGGGAGGAAACTCGCCGTATTTAAATTGTTGGGAGGGAGCTAACTATGACGTCAGTCGATATCCTTTTACTCAAGCATACCAGTACCCACATGTCATAGTGGTGCCTTCGGTGGTCCTTGACTACATGGGTTGCCGTTCGTAGGGATTGAAACATCAAGGTATTTATGATAATGGGTCGGACTGGGTCGCTGGAGTTATGACGTCTATCCAGAGGCTACAAATACAGGGAGTCATGAAGGGTGCCAGTATACGCATCCAATAACAGTCGTACGAAGTACATAATTAAACAGACAAAGACCCAGGGCTGCAAGGTCCACAGTAGAAGGAGAAAAATCACAACGAGTGTCACACCACAAACCCAGAGGAAACCTTTGTTGCCTCCGAATCAGACGTACTCTTGCCCATTATGTCGCACTCCGTAGTCTGTGTCTCTTGAGCAACATCTACAGTAACACCCAATCGTCCCTTCCCCTTTATGTCACTTCTCTCGAAATAATCTTCGGTTGTGTAGCGCGTTCCACCTAAACTTGTCATTGGAGGCCGACGAACTTTGAGAGGTAAAGTGATATTCCCGGCAGTTGTATGTATTTCGTCGTCTGCACTTTTGATGCTCCGAAGGTTGAGGAGTAAGTGTGAGCCCTGGAAGCGTCGTGGTGTTAGTTCCGTGCCAAGGTGGGGAGTGTGGAGCATAATGGAGCTTACGAGGAGGCAGCCAGCTGTTGTGCTTGGCGTAACCAGGAGGCTGGAGAGGAACGGTGGTCCCCATTGGAAGACGCAATAACTCGAGAAAAGGAGTGCTTTCACGAAATTCAGTTTTGGCGAGACAACAAAAGTGAGGAGAAAGGCGCACCGAAAATTCTATAACCCTTTTATGAGTCACGGAATTAGAAAATCAGGTTAAAGGGCTCACATAGCATAGTACATTGAAGAGTCTCTCGCCTTCACCACGCGCATTTAGGTTGACGGGGTCGCAGTCTATCATGTGAAAACTTACCAGGACGCTGAGAATACCATTCACTGAATGACCCTCTCTCCACCAAAAGTATGCTCGCGAAATAACAAGGACAAAGAAAACGCCTGTAGACAGCATGAACAATGATTTTCGAGAGTTCACTAGGGATCATGGCGTACTCTCAGCAATCAACGGAGCGATCCTTTCCAGGTGGTTGACTCAATTCATTATCCAACGAGATAACTGGAAGAACTCACCAAAACCCGGCTATCGGCTCTGGTACTGTCTTGGCGTAACATCCGGGCAGACTCTGTAAAGTTTGATCAACTATATGTGTGCGTTTAATCGATCAATGCGGCCCCAGAGGAAGACCAAGTTCACGCACTGATGACGTCCTCCTTCACGTAATCTTCGATCGTCAACCCTATCAGAGTTATCACACCGCCTGGACAGGGTCAAAGATTCTGGGTGTCAACGAGCTAGGTAGCCAACATGCAATGCTTACCGATATAAAAGAAAAATGTGACCCCCATGACCACCTACTCGATGCATCAGATTATTCCCGGAATCCGACCTTCGGTTACTCACAGGACTTCTTCGGTCTATATCATATATCTCTTTAGCGAAGAACAGGGGTAGATCACATGCAGAAATGCTCACAAAGTGCCCATATCCGTAGAATCAAAATACCTTGCACAACTGCTGTGCTGACTGTGATAGTACTAGGTGATGACGTCAACGTGGGGTGGAGATGGAAGTGAGGTAAAGGACGCACACAACCAGCCATCGAAGGAAAAATACACAGCTAGAGGGTTGAAGGTGAGTTGAATATTCGTTTCACAAAGCGGAAGAACTAACAACTATAGCCAAATGTTATTACAGCAGAGCAGTAAGATGTAGGAATACTTACTGGGGCTGGCTGGAAAGTTCGCGAAGCGGCTAGGTTTTACAAACCGTCAACTTTGATCACCTTTGTTGCAGTTAATCCTCTCACATATACAGTTAAAACTATTACAGGGTAAATGGATAAGTCAATGATTTAACTCGACGCACATACGAACCACACTTACATTAGCATTCCCTCTACCACATATCTATTCGCGAAGAACAATAGCTTTGCAATAGATGTCTTAAGCCTGGGTAACGTGTCAAGTCTTCAGGATTTTTGTCATGACAGAGAAAGAAACGAACGGCCATATTCGCGTAATCTACTCGGAACAATCATTTAAGCACGATAACGTATCACAAAAGGAAGAATTCTGCGGAAGATACGTACTTCTTGATCTAGAGTAATCAAATGATGGTACAACAACGTCGTCATGCATGCTCCTGTGTTCAAAGATGTAAAGATCAGAATCACATGAGGAAGAGACAATGAGAAAGCCAGAAGTGGCAACGGCCAAATCAACGCAAGGGGGGGCAGACGGAGCAGGAGGAGACGATTGGAACGGAGGTTGGAGTCAGTTGTGGGAGCCGATGGGTATTCACCATGATGTTACGAACATCGCTCGTACTGTGCCAAAAATAACACCCAAACCTCGAGTCAGGGACGATGAGCCGAAGGAACAGGGCCAACAGTCCTCATGACGTGAAGAGAGGGTCAAAGGGAGGAAGGAATGGGCGGACGAGGTGGGACGGTGGAAGAAGCCCGCATGGAGATCGTAGGCATACAGTGAAAAGGAGGCGAGGGCTTACCTGCAACTAGATTCACAGCATTTGACTGTTGGACCAGCAGCTCCAAATCCACTGTTTCACTCATCCTCGGCCTGATAAGGTCCCGAAGTCCAGGATGAACGCCCAAGGAAGGTTCTCTTCAGGGAGGAAAGACTGGCTGGTGGCAATGTCGTGACAGGAACGTGGTATAGCTTGCGCGCTGGAGATATGAAGATACGAGCAGGCAGGTGACGTGGAGTACAAGATCCGATAAGGATAAGAACGGTCAAGGCCAAGAGGGGGGGGGAATGAAGCCTCAGCTGCCCACCACACCCAATGTCGACAGCTAGTCGCAAGGAAAGGGGAACAAGGGGGACATACCCTGCAATATGAGGATGATATAAGAATCCCCGGTTGTCCGAAGGGTTCGTGACATGCGGCCGATCTCAGATTAAAGAAAACTTCTGAGAGATATTATTGCAGCCTCGTAGTTTATACGCTTAGCACCGGACATAGTCTGATTGACACTCAAGAGGGCCGTACACATGGTCATACGTCGGTCGTGTGATTGTGGTGTCATGGATTGCCGCCAAGCTACATTAAAATCTTCCACATCAGTTCCAATAAAGGATGATAGTGAAGAGGAACATCACGCCTGGATCAATCATCCACGCCCTGCTTCTTGGCCTGTGGAGATGGTCGGAGAATGCTAAACACTCGGAGGGATGAGGCATGGATGTGGTGAGTTGGGGCCTTGAAGACCGGCTTTGGTATTGGGTCATCCCGAAGCCGAGCGTTCATGTATGGCACTGCTTGTTGGGTATTCCCGATCATGATGGCATATCTTCTAGTTGATTCTTTGTCAGCAGAGGACTTCGTAATCCTCCGTGCTTACTCCCTGGATACTTGTTGTTCCTTGCAGACTTGTCGAATTACTGTTGAAGTGCCCGAATCCTAATCTCCGTGGTTCACTTATTCCGTCAACTGAGTTGTTTGCTAAATTGATACAACCACAATACTTCGGGCGGTTGACGACAGTGTGAGGGAGTTGCGCGGCAAAGACTTCACTACTTTGGGAAAGAATCTCACTGCTGTTTTGGGAAAAGTGCGCAGAAAAGGGAAGTCATGGGATGAATGAATGATTCAAACGTGTGGTTTTTGAAGGACGTGAGACTTTAATAAGAGAGCATCGAGACACTTCAGTTATTATCCATCAGTCTATTCGGGAACCTCGTAGTTGGTGTTCTGATATGCAACTCTACTTGACAGCCGTCGACGATCATCCAAACATTGATGTCCGTTATGCCAAAGCGGTGGAGCAAGTGCTCGTGCAACTACAGGAGATAAGATTGTACTGTTTTCCACTCCACTCGAACACCACATACGCCAGGCAGAGCGCCGGACTCTTACTGCCACCCGCGACCGCGGCCACGGTCAATTGACGGCCAACCCCATGTAATAGGGAAGGAGGATCACGTGCAGGGCTACAAATAACCATAAGCGCGCATGCCACCGGACGCCACCAGTGCTGGTGCCAGCCCCCGTCACTCGCCAGTTCGCAAAGGTCCCCCCAAATCCCCCCGAAGCAGAATTATACGGGCCTTACAACCAACTTCTCTGCGTTATTTTTCCCATGGACACTGCACTTACAGTTGTTCCTCAGTACATGCTCGGCCCGCGTGATTCGGCTGACTTTCTCTTTTTGCTCGAGGTCGGACTCGAAGATAAACCTGTCCTCATTGTGGAGCTGAAGCCGCCCGGGGACCTTCGTTACGTGTCGAAGCGTGAAGCCGCTGATAATCAAACCCGGGAGCGCATCAAGGAGGTGATCGGTCCGTCAGGATCTTACAACAACTTCCTCTTGATGGCTAATGTCCATTTGACGCTCATAGATGATTGCCATATCCCCGTGCTCTATGCCCCCAGTGCGATGGGAACCAGACTCTGCTTCTACACCAAGCGTCCTGGCCAACCTGTTTATCCGCGGGCCATTACAGCCGAGCTTATTTACGAGACTGATACTGCACGCCAGGAGCCCTGGGACTATGATATTCTGGAAGAAGAGGGAGAGCAGAAATTCCGAGCAATGATCGAAAAAATCAAGCGAACCCGCGATGCTCTTTGAGCTTATAATTCGCATGAATGTTATCTGCATATTCCTGCGAGCCACCCAAGGGTTCGGCTTCTAAGCATCAGCGAAATTGTCCACTTTCTGTTGTTACATCGGCAAAAATGCAGCTCGCACGGCACGTATAGGTACAAGACTATGTAGCAGGATGTATGGGCGCGTGGGTATCACGTCTTTCCACGGAAAACTTTCGTTCCAGGGTCCCAGATGCATTGAAGGAGGAACAACCCTCCCAAGCATGATACAACGAGGAATGGGACGCAAAGTCACTCGATTGGTATGAACGAGTGGGTGAAAAGCACACCATCCGCCCAGATAAATCCGATCTTCCCAACCCTGCCATCAGCTGCATGAGCCCCGAAGTAATTAAAGACCAGTAGGGTCTTGTGTGTGCATGTTCCCCACGATCCTGTGTATGCCATCCTGCCACCTTCAGTTGTTGGCTGGCCAAGGAAGTTCCGCCTGCGCAGTCGCAGTGGAGAAGCACAATTTTTACAAGTACCTCAACGCCTTGTTGCTGAGAGGTAGGAGCCCGAGGCCCCCCAGAGAAGAACTAGGAAGCGGAAGGCATTCAGACACCTGGCGCCAGCTGTATGCCGACCGGGCCGGTACTGGGAGGTGGTATCGCGCCCCCAGAAAACTTGAGAACTGTTCGTCGGCTTGCGAGTGCATTGGAAGTTTAAACGGAGGAGATATGCGCCGTTGGTGGTTTCGTATGAATGTAGAGGCTCACACACGTGGGTTTCACTCGACAGAGACTGACAACTAACCCTCGAATTTGGCGGCTCGCCCGGGCCTGAGAGACCTCAGGGAGCTTCTACCTAAGAACCTTGCAAATACCATCGCTCGAGCGTCTGCAAATTCGCAAGGCGGAGAGGAATACAGGAATTAATAACGCGTCCGA
Organism: Podaxis sp. C-F-101400; assembly: GCA_018524895.1. Lineage (NCBI taxonomy): Eukaryota > Fungi > Basidiomycota > Agaricomycetes > Agaricales > Agaricaceae > Podaxis > Podaxis sp. C-F-101400. Next base: position 12,629 of record JAEUWR010000111.1, read on the forward strand.
CTGTGTTAATGCCAAAACGTCGGACCTCGGGCCCTCCAGCCCCTACGATTTATCACCTCTCAATCCCACAAGCCAACTTCCACCAAATACTTTGATGTGATCCTGATGCCAGAGCCCCGCGCCACATGTCACGATGAGTCTGCTCCTCTCTTTTTATTAGATGGTGCTAACTTTTTGATGGCCTGTCGAAATGAGGCGAAGAGATCTTTCAGGCGTTGACCATAGGAGCGCTTGACAAATCACCCACCTTCCTTATTCCAATATCTGCCAACGCAACAAGTCTATCCCCAGCACTAATGTCGTGAACCGGTGGATCCCTCCTCGGCGCGGGATCGGTGGGTCTTCGAACTAGAGAGGATAAGGAAAGGTGCAACGCTAGAGTCTGCTGGGAATGTTATTACCTGGAGCCAGGACTATGAAGACGGGTTCGTGTGAATAACCTTGCGTAGAGACTGCTTCTGCATATGTGGGGGGTTGAGACGTTGGCCGTGGCATGTTTGTAGGGAGGGAAGGTTAAGAGAGCGATGTGAATCCCGCAGCAACGATGTGGAGTAAGTTTACAATCGTTCTTCGGAACCCGCTGCTTGTGCCAGAGTACCCATCAGGTATGCACATGACTCCTTGGTGTCGAGAAAGAGCTTCGGGCTAATATTAGTTTTTTTGGGATTTGGTTCTGGGGGAATGTTGGCTTGCGCGTTGATGGCTTGATCAGCAGTTTGTGGTGATGCCGAGTCCTCAACATCGGTTGTGATCACGCCAGAGGATGCGGAAACTCTGTTCTTGACGATCCTATGTTGTCGAAGAGTTTGAAAGTTAATGACTAGTATTCTTATAGCGCCCCTCCAGTGGGTACGTGGTGATAGCGTAGCTTTTATTGGTGCGTGACAGAGTACGAACATCCGTGATCGCAAGCATGTTCGGACCACCGCCCCTCCAAGGATATCCAAAACTGGTATCAACTGTTTTACATAGATACGCGTAAGGGTCTCCGAACATGGAATATAAAAAGTTCGGTAAAGAAAGATGAGCCCGATGGCTATTCTTAACGACTGACCAGTGTTCTTGTCGTTGGACGAGGTGAGGAAATGCGAGATACCCCTGAGGCGAGTCCATCACAGCAACTTGAAGGTCAACAGATTCAGGTCGCAGTTGGGTGACATCTTGGTAATCGACATATTTTTGGTTGGGGGAGGGCAATATAAATAACCAGTTCTTCGTTCCTCGTAATTGCAAAGAGAGGAGTCGACCTTTGTAAGGCGACTGGGGAATAAAACTATTCATCACGTCGAAATAATCTTCGATGAGCCAGACCTCTAACTGAACAGGATTCCCTTGCTGAACCATTGCTGACGACTATCGAGGCACAACATAACTCACAAGTGTCCGAAACAGATTATTCGCATGTATACCGCCAATTCGCTGTGGCAAAGACACATGGCATTTGTTGTACAGCGTTTTATGACAACAGAATGAGAAAATGAAAAAAAAAAATCGGACATCTATACCACATACACGACAGGTGCAAGAGGAATTCCGTCAAGAGTGCGCAAGAGCATAGGAGGGTAGTGGCGAGTACTAGAAGAGTTGGCACTGATACGCTTCAATGGAATGTAGTGCTAGCGAGAACGAGACACTAGATCCATGGAAACGAACCATACACCTTCAGGACGACAGCAACGAGCGCTCCCAAGAATAGTAATAGTCCTGTTCGGTTTCTTTTAAAAATGCGAGCTTTGAAGTCGGATTGACGTAAAAATATTACTATCCCCGCGAGGGGATATGGAATCCTCAATAGTCTTCGGTACGTCCCCTTCGGCTTGACCTTAAACCCCAAATCCTCCGTGAGGTATGCGAAAAGACGTCCCTGTACGCAAGCTTGGTGTAGCTCGAGTGGTTTTGCGTTCCGGCCGAGGGCAAAGAACCTCTTATAGAGCTTGACAAGTAGTTTGTGTTCCTTCATGGTTGTGCAATTGAAGAAACCGTAGTCGAGCATGGAGGGAAAGGGAGGGAGGAAGAGGTCGTCGTTTCCAAGGGTGGTTACGAGCTCGATGTATTGTTTCAATACCCAAACAGATTTGACCCAGCGGGGAGTTCCTGAAAGAACGTCGATGATTAAGGGGTCGGTGATGCTGATTCCCTTTCTCCTGAACAGGGAGAGGAGAGAAGAAGAGGTGTAGGCGGCACAAAATTCCACGAAGGTGCACCGATCAAACAATGTGGTGTACAACTGGGCGAGTTGCAGCTCGGTTTCTTGGTCTACACAGGCACAAAAGCCGAACATGATCCAGAGTTCAAGGCCAGGTCCTGGCTGAACTCCTGTCAAAAGTAAGGAGTAAAGGTCGAAGGGAGCACTCTGCTCCTGGGGAATGGTTTTTGCATATCGACGAATAGTATCAATGGAAGCCGTGGGGGAACCTCCTATGAAGCACCAAATGGCGCGGAACATGTCGTCAGCTGTCGACTGGAGCCAGTGTTCCATGTCCTGGTACTGTATTCCACTAATCACATGCTGGTTTCCAATAAACCACGTATAACATGCTCCCCTGTTTCCTTCGGGGAGGCGTTGGAATTCTTTCTTGATATTTTCTACGAGGGTGCCCTCCGGCCTCCATTTGTGCAACGTGTCAGCCTCCACCCCCGGTTTAGACGGGCTGAGAAGGCTGGCATATAGTCCAAGGAGTAAATGCGGACGATTCGCTCTTGCGAACCCATAGTCCTCGCGTGTCTGGGGATCATCAGGTATAACGTCTTGTCGCACAGCGAGTGCGAGGCGATCCGCGGTGTTAATAGGTCTCGGGGGATTGCAATCGAAGATATGATAAACTGAGTGAGATTGCTGACATGCTGCGCTGCAATACCAAGTTTTGTTGCATGCTGTGCATAACTTTAGGGCGGGGCTCATTTCCGAGCAAGAGTTGCATTGGCGAGCAGACATCTTTGTACTTGCGTGGGTTATAGTCGCCTCCCGAGAATTGTTGTTCATACGCACCGGTGGACACGAACTGAGTCGGAATTGCTGAATGGAGTTGAGAAGAAGATGAGGGTGTTGGGCAAGATCCTACTAGCGCTCGCGACATGAAATCGAGGCTGGCTGCACGAGGTCCATTCGCACGTAGGTAACCATCCAGTTCCCTGGTGTTCAACAGTGGCAGCGGTTACGTAGTCCTGCATCCAATCACAGATGCTTGTTTCTGGGATGGGAAGATGATAATCTAACGATAATACCCGATATTTGGATGGTTAAGTGATTTGGTTCAGAGCCCCTCGGAGAGGGTGAGCCGAACGGCGACAGTAGCATAAGCCAATGGCTACCTGGGCGTGTAGTCAAAGGACGCCCGAGATAGTGCGGAAAGCCTACGAAATTTTGGCTGTATCAGGGGAGCGCCAGATGACTCAAGAGCAATAAACGCATACTATAAGTCGAATACGAATAGGGGGAGTTGGAGAGAATAATCATTAAATTGAAGGAGACGCGATGGTCACGTGCCAGGGAGTCAGGGCCCAAGTAGGATATGAAAATTGCGAAAATTTGGAATTCGATCCCTCTACCTGTCGACAGTTGGACGTTATTGTCGACTAGAACATGTTATCCGGAGCTGCGCGCAGACTAGAGACATCTTTGCTGCTGTCTCGTCGGGCACTTCCCCGCCCTGCCCGTCTCTACTCAACCCCATCAAAAAGAGCCAATGCGCCTGCACTCGCAACTGCCCAGCTACCTCGACAGGAATTCCCCGCTTTCCTGTCCAACAAGAAACCACCGGCCTCACGACCCATAGATGAAGACCGCATTCTCAATGACCTAGAACGCTTCCTTGTCCGCGATAGAACCTACACCGTCCTCCCCCCTCCACCCCCCACCGACACCACCCCGGGAGAGACGTGGGTTACCGACACATCGACGCAGGAGGCCCTGAGCATCATGGATGCCTGTCTCCACAACCTCTACGACGTCAAACGTGCCAAGCTCATTTTCGGCCAGCTACGAACAAAAGCAACGAGTACTCTCCTCGAGACCGGCGTGTATAATGCCTTTATCGAGGCGTACTTTGGTATGGCCACTCAGAAGGATACGGAGAATAGTCAGCAGTGGTTAGAAGACGTCCATGATCTTTATGAGATTCTAGAGAGCGAACTCGAGAATACCGCCCCCAACAAGATAACATATGGGCTTATGCTACGTACATGGCTACAGTGAGTGCCGCTTCTGATGAATGAAGGACGTGTTTTCAGTGCCCACTAGCTTTAACCGCGAACCGACTAAGCGAAAAACATCCCGCGTCAACCTTCCGAATCCTACCACCCTCCTCGAGAGGATGTCCCAGCGCAAAATTTCACCTACTCTCGTGGTGGCGGAAACCGTTTTCGATACGCATGCGGCCGCAACAGAGGCCATCAAAACCCTCTCGCAAGCTGCAGTCAACCTCAACATTCCAGACGTTATCGCTGAGCTTGGCCAGGCCGAGGCTATTGCCGCATCGGAAGATGCCCTGAAAGATGTTCCTGAAGTCATGCCTGTTTTGCGACCAGCAGTATGTTTGTTCCCTCTTTCAACAATCGCTCATGTTATTCTAAGCGGCATTTCAGAAATTCGATGACGAGGGCAATATCATCTCTGAAGCCGAAATTCCCTTCAACATCGCCCAACTCCGTCGACACCTTATGGAAGTCAACCAAACTCGGCGTGTACTTCCGGAAGACGTGATGGCACGGCAGAAGCACCTCGAAAAATCAGCTTATGATGTTGCTCTAGAACGTCTTCAGCAACAAGCAGAGACCCTCGATTCACTTGGTGTACACAACCCAGCACTGAACAACTCGACGCTACAGAAGTGGATGTGGGATTGGCACGTCAAGCTTCGTGAACGTATCGACAAAGAGATCCGGGCTATCACTAAAGCTGAAGTCGAAACCAAGAAAAAGACGCGCGGGTCGCCTAAAAAATCCGAGTCGCTCTCGCCTTATCTTTCCCTCGTCAAAGCCGAACGTCTCTCTCTCATTGTCATCCTCGAGATCATGCGGTTACAAGGCTCAAGTGGTCTAGCTGATGGGATGAAGACCACCCGCGCGTTGATTTCGGTTGGTAAAGCTGTAGAGATGGAGTACAAAGCGCAGATGTGCAAGAAGCATCAGATTTATGTGCCCAAGGAACAGAGCCCAAGGGGTGGGGATTATTATTCCCAGCTTGGGTACAGGAGTTTACAGGAGAAGAGAATCGCGGCTGCGAAAACCATGATGGATGGGGAGGAGTGGAGCGCGTCGTGGCCCCAGGCTACGAGGTCGAAGATCGGTGGGATTTTGGTGGATTGTTTAATGGAAGTTGCAGAGGTGGAGAGGACGGCAGTTAATAAGAAGACCGGAGAAACGATGTATGTGCTATGCTCCTCCCTCGCGCTCTGGCTGATAGCTTTGGTTTAGATCTGAGATGCAACCAGCGTTCTACCATGCGTATGAATATCTCCGAGGCAACAAGCTTGGTGTTATTAGGTTAAACCCTGTCGTCACTGAGCGCCTCGCAAAGGATCAACTTAAAGATACCCTTCACCCCCGACATCTTCCTATGCTCGTGAAGCCTCAGCCTTGGGTCAGCCATAACGTTGGTGGCTATCTGTACAGCAAAAGTAAGTTCGTTATCCTTTGCGCTAACATCTACTCACCTCTCTCACAGCGCCTGTTATGCGGTACAAGGATAGTTTGGAACAGCAGGTATACCTCAAAGAAGCATCCAAGAACGGTCAATTTGAGCTCGTATATGCCAGCCTCGACGTTCTTGGCAGCACGCCCTGGAAGATTAACCGCAAGGTCTTCGACGTCGTCATTCAAGTATGGAACTCGGGTGAGCGGTTAGGCAAACTCCCGCCTGCTGTGTATGATAAACCCGAGCCTGAAATTCCGGAGAACTCTACAACGGATATGAGGGCGAGAAGCGTGTACTTGCAGAGGCAGAAAGCGTATAATCAAGCCAAGGCGAACAACCACTCAGAAAGGTGTAGTGTCAACTATCGCCTTGAGATCGCTCGTGCTGTGAGTACATCCGTTTCCTTTCATTGTCTTAGGGAAGTGACTCAATGGGTTTGTGTGTAGCTCCTTAATGATACCTTTTACTTCCCGCATAACCTTGACTTCCGTGGACGCGCATACCCCATCCCTGCACACTTGAACCATATCGGCGACGACCTCTGCCGTGGTCTCCTTACTTTCGGCGAAGCGAAGCCTCTAGGCGAGCGTGGTTTACGTTGGCTCAAGATCCATCTGGCCAATCTTTACGGGTACGACAAAGCCAATTTTGACGATCGCGTCAAATGGGTCGACGAACACCTGTCCGAGATCCGCGAAACTGCCACGAACCCCTTGAACGGCTCGAAATGGTGGCTCGAAGCGTCTGATCCTTGGCAATTCCTTGCCGCGTCGTTCGAGCTACACGAGGCGTTGGAGAGTGGTGATCCATACAAGTTTGAATCGTCGTTGCCCGTACACCAGGATGGTACTTGTAATGGTTTGCAGCATTACGCTGCGCTTGGTGGGGATGTACAGGGTGCGAAGCAGGTGAACCTGGCTGCGAGTGATAAGCCGAGTGATGTGTACAGTCATGTTGGGAGGATGGTGGAGGACGTGATTGCGAAGGATGCCGAGAAGGGGGAGAAGTATGCGATGATGTTGCAGGGGAAGATTACGAGAAAGGTTGTGAAGCAGACGGTGAGTTTGTTTTTGGCTTCTGTATTGTCTGAAGTGGGGCTGATGGCGGTGTGCGTTGTAGGTTATGACAACTGTGTATGGTGTCACCTTTATTGGTGCTCGTGAACAGATCGAAAAGCAGCTTAAGGACCGGAAGGACATCCCTGAAGAGGAATGTTGGCAAGCTGCATCGTACCTTGCACACGTCGTCCTTGGGTGTATCGGAGATTTGTTCAAAGGCGCGAAATCGATCCAAATCTGGCTTAACCTCTGCGCGCGCATCATATCGAAATCGATCCCGGAGGAGCGTATTCCGGAACTCATGGCGGAGTACCTCGAGACTCCGGAAGAGCGTACGAAGCGCTTGGCTGAGGAAGCGGCAAGGAGGGCTACGAAACCTGGAAAGAAGCCACGGAAGGTTCCTGGGGTCACGGGTACGAAAAGGCCACAGTTGCCGATGGAGCGGTTGAAGAAGGAGCAGATGACGAGCGTGATTTGGACTACGCCTCTCGGATTGCCAATTGTTCAGCCGTATAGGAAGACAGTGCGGAAGCAGGTTATGACGGCCATCCAGACTGTGTACATCTCGGACCCGAACTCGTTGGCTGAAGGTACGTGCTGATTGGTTCCATGCAGGGGCGTATTACTCACGGCGCTGGGTGTAGTGAATGCTGTCAAGCAGGCTTCGGCGTTCCCACCCAACTTTATTCATAGTTTGGATGCAACGCATATGATGTTGACCGCGCTTGAGTGTCGTGTATGTGTGCTTTTTTCCTCTGCGGGATTTGGAAACTGACGCGCTGGTTTAGAAAAAGGGACTGACGTTCGCTTCGGTACATGATTCGTACTGGACGCACGCGGCCGATATCGACGAGATGTCTAGTACGATCCGGGATACCTTCATCGCCCTCCATTCATCCGACGTTTTGGGTGAACTGTACCGCGAGGTACGTGTTTCTCTTATTGTGTTTATTATATGCGCAAGTATTGACTCCATTTAACCAGTTCTTGAAACGATACAAGAACTACAAAGTCCCTCTCATCAACCTCAGTGGCACTGGTCTCGCAACGAAGCTTTACAACGCTGGTAGTCGTATCTACGCCACGCCTGAACAAGCCGCCTCGCTCTCCTCACTCAAAGAACTCGTCGTCGTCACAGAAGGAGGCGCGTCCACCGTCGACGAGTCGCGTGCAGTCAAAGACGAGGATGCCGTCAAACAGCTGCTGAGTGATTTGAAGTCGGAGGGCGGTGCTGGGTCGATGAGCGAAGAGGCTGCGGATAGTGAGTTGCCTGAGGATGAGGGTGAGGGTGTGCAGGTTGAGTCACCTCAGGCACGTGTGGCGAGGGAGAAGAAGGAGCAGCAGAAGGATGCGATTGTGAAGTTGATGGGCAAGTTTGTGAACTTGTCGGATCTGTTCCCGCCTCTGCCGAAGAAGGGAGAGTTTGATGTGGGGATCATTAAACAGTCGCAGTATTTCTTCTCATAGACGACCGTCGCTCCCTTTGTTGCTTTCTTTGTTCTCTATCGGGACGGTGGTTTCGCGGGTCCTTCTTTTACCCCTGATTTATCTTAATCCTTTGTCGCGTCGATTTGGTTACTGGTTTTGCTTTATTGGCTGCACTGCTACGATTCAAAGCACTCATCTTTATTAGTCGGTGTATATATTCATGCATTCAGATAGATAGTAGTCGTTCTAATATCCGCACATCGCACACGTATTATGTATCCTAGAATAATCGTCGAATACATTGCAACACTTGACTTCGATTTTTGGGACGACATTTGATTGAATTATATACATTGGTGAACTTCAAGCTGGCCGGCTTTCTTGATTGTATCACCTATTGTGAACGATACACGAGCGGTTTCTTCATCGTATAACACTTCCAATCTATAAATAGACTCGACCTCATGAATGTAATCATCAACCTGCCGCAACAGTCTTGACTGTCCCATCATCCACCACTTGCTCCCACTCAGGTACCTCAGCCTGTCCCACCTCCCTTGATGCCTTTCTTCCCAAACTGCCATAACTTAATTGCCCATGGTACATTCATCGATGGACCCGTGAGTGTTCATAATGACGTGCATTACATCAGTGAGCACCAGCTGGGTTATCTCACAAAGTGGATATAAACGCTTGAGCTGCACAGAGGGCACGGGTTTTGATGCCCTGCGAAAAGCATCGATCCCACAAGCAATCCACGACTCTTCCGCACGCGATCCGCCACGATGCTTTCCGGGCACCCGGGAGGAACATATTCGTAATATTACCAGCTGGGGCGCTGGTGACTGGGGTACACGCCAAGCTCGTATGTTGTGGTTGCACGGGCCTGCTGGTGTTGGGAAATCTGCACTCGCCCAGACTTGTGCTGAACGTTTAGGAGACAGACTGGGCGCGTCATTCTTCTTCTCCCGACCTAGTGGATTGATCAAATCGGCAATGTTTCTACCAACGATTGTTTACCAACTTGCCACGAAATCCGTGGCTTATCGTGATGTTGTCGATTCCGTCATTGTTCATGATCCCTTTGTCCTCGAAAAGTCAATCGACGTGCAATTTCGAGAGCTCCTCGCGAAACCACTCAGACAACTGAGCGGTCAGGATCAGGGAATCAAAGAAAGCGTCATCATAATCGATGGACTCGACGAATGCGATGATCAGGATGCCCAATGTGCCATCATCGAGATCGTCACCACCTCTATTCTTCAGGAGAGTACTCCTTTCCTGTGGGCGCTCTTCAGTCGACCAGAACCTCACATTGTGTCGGCCTTCTCGGCGGAACAGACAAATAATATCTGTTGGCAATTGACGCTTCCTGTGTCCGGCGATGCTGATCAGGATGTTGAGGCGTACCTTCGGGATGGTTTCAGGATGATCCGGGCGAAATATAACTGGCCTCCAACAATTACTTGGCCATCTGAGGAGATCATTCGCCAACTCGTTCGCCAATCGGCAGGCTTGTTTGCTTACCCCGCAAGTGTTATCAGACACATTGCTAAAAGTCCTGGCACGCTTGGGCCTGAACGGCAGCTCCAGTCGGTACTAGAAATGGGGGAAAACCACAACAACGGCTGTCCCTCGGACAACCCTCTGGCGAACTTGGATCAGTTTTACATCCTCATAATGAAGCAAATCCCGAAAGAGATCCTTCCCAATACATTATTGTTGCTTTTTCCCCGCCTGCATTACAGAATCTGGACCGCCGCATATCTCCCAATTTTTTGCAGAATATTTGGCTTCTCACCGATCACTGTTTACGCGGCCCTCAACAACCTTCACTCAGTCCTCAAGGTAGAGGAATCCTCCGATGGTGTACCTATCTGTATATCATTTTACCACACATCATTTGCTGACTTCCTACGCGACGTTACGAGGTCGACTCCGGAGTTTTGCATCAATACACCAGATATCTATAATCGATTCTATTCTCTGTGTGTCGGCATGCTCTGTCGCCCTGAGGGTATGTGATATCAACATCAGAGTCTAAACTGAATGACTGACTCGCATCATAGGTGGGTGCAGTATCAACATGTTAGCTCAGTGGCCCAACTCGACCAAAGTGGAGGATAGGAGTTATCCAGAAGCATTACGACATTTGCTCATGTTGGTGGAGAATGTTGATCTAGGGGCTGGTATGTTGCGGCGAATCTCACGCATCAACTGGGCATTTGTTGCGAATGTATGTGGCAAATGGTCTTACGATGCAGACGACATCAAGGGGTTCATGCAAAAGGTATGCTTCAAGAATATAGGATCCAGAATTCTCAACGACTTCTTCATTTACCAAATCTGACAGATACCTGAAAGCTGGTACCCCAAGATCATCCGCGTGTTTGACCATAGCCTTTGCCCATCACTCCACATGATTCAGCCTGAACAGCGCAGTGTTTTAGAGGACCCAGAGAGAAGGCATTATGTTGTTGGAAATGGGAGCAATGTGGCTTTATTTATGCAAGGGGAGGCAAAAGGGGCCTTCTACTGGATAGAACCCTACCCCAGTTGATTAATGTCTTAGGCTCTATGATGATAAATCATCACAATTTGAACTATATACACTGGGGAACCTCTGGACTCGACAATGTTGGAGGGCAGGGAACCTGATGGGGACTAGGATTGGCCTGCAAAGCCTTCACCCACTAGAGCTTACCTTATTATTTTCCTTTCTCTCTTCTCATCTATGATCTCTATAGCTATGTCTATGCTACATCTATGATATCCCACTCTTAAGTTGCTAACTGATACTGGGTTCAGATGTCCACTAACATGATACCTCCACTGGAGTCATGCACACTTTGCCTCAGGACCATTATTACACACAGGTACTGCCCTGCCAAGGGATGCAGTTGCTTGATGGGTCAGAGTTTAACAACATCAGCCATCACCACTTGTAAGCCAGCCTTTTTTCTTTAATGTCTGACTTAAGATATGGTGGATAAGTTACATAACCCATATAGGTCAATTAAGTAGATGCTAGAGGTAAACTCTCTGGAATTGAGATGGGGAAAGTTTGGGTGTTCTATGTCTCAGTGTCTCTAGGATCAATGTGGACAACTGAGGTGAGAAAAACATGGGGGTTGAATATAAGGGTCTGTTTGGATACAAGAAACCAGGGCAGTTTATGGTTTTGATGGTTACTTGAGTTTACTCCCATGACACCAAATATGTATTTGTTGATAATTTCTCTCAATTTCTGGTCAGTTTTAGTGCATTAAAACCACATTGATACTGCATGCACACTGAAATATAATGAAGGTGGTGGCTTGTTGAGCCTCAATTACCCCTTCCCCTTGGATGTTCACTATGGTCTATGCCATCTGGACCCCTAAACAGCTTGTGTTGTAGCCAGACAGTAGACTATTCACCTTTTCACCATATATCTTTACTATCCATTCATTGATACTTGGTTTACTTCACTCATTCAGTGCTGGCCCATTCATTCTTTAAACCCTTCATTCCCTATCACTAGCATACTGAATTTTATCATAATTCTTGAGGTTTCATCACTCTGGTGTGTATATTTTAAGCAGAGATGTTGAAATGAACAGAAGAGATATAAAAAATACATATTTAGCATCATGGGAGTAAACTCAAGTAGCCATCAAAACCAGTTTCTTGTATCTGAACAGACCCTAAAGGCAAGGAAAAAATACCAGCTATTCAGCACCTAATGCTGTGCTACAAGGGGTGACAAAATATTGTAATGGTTGTATGAGTATTTGTGCCATGAAAAGAGAAATGTGGAATTCTAAAGGCATCACCTCTCGGAGTGGTGTTCAATGGTGTGATTGACCAACTTCAACAGATAGCATGCTGCCATCTGGGGCATGGTGTATGGGAGGGATCATAGGACTATGGTTTGCTTGCATAGCAGTCTGAATTTCCATAGTACTCAAGATACATGTAGGGATAGTCTTGATGCCCCTGGATAGTAGCTGCCATCCATTGCTCATACCTCTGGATCCTCACATGTGCGACTGGGACTTATCCAATGGAAGGCAACCCATGGTAACTGGGTGATTCTTCGTTTTTCATGTTATGGCACTGCCAATCCATAAATGGGTCGAACTCATGTATGCCTAACACCCGGCCAGGCAGTCCAGAAGCATGGGAGAAAGTTTTCATGAAAAATAGCATGAAGGCTTTATGTAAGGCTCTTCGGATTAAAACAATCACCCTATTTATTAGCTCACCAATCGACTGCATAGCCCTGTGTCTTCTGACATTCTATCATCTACTACCCACTCCCCCTTCAATTTCCGCCCCTTAGTGTTTCCCGTTCCTTCACCAATGTCTTTCTTCCAAAGTAGTCACAGCTTCGTTGCCCATGGTGCATTCATTGAAGGGCCTGTGAATATTTACAACAAAATTCAACAGAGCAGTGAGTATCGGCTGAACATCTGAAGAAACTGGACATAAATGTTTGAGCATCAAAGGGGGCGAGGGTTTCAAGGCGCTACAAAAGGCGTCCACTCCACAAGCGATCCATGATTCTTCCTCACGCGATCCACCACGATGCTTTCCGGGTACCCGCGAGGAGCACGTCCGTAATATCACTGACTGGAGCCTTCGTCGCTGGAAATCATCCCGGGCTCGCATGTTGTGGTTGCAAGGGCCGGCTGGCGTTGGGAAGTCGGCGCTTGCTCAGACCTGTACTGAGTGCATGGGGGATAGACTTGGTGCATCATTCTTCTTCTCAAGACCCAATGGATGGGTTAGTCCAACAACGTTTGTGCCGACTATTGCCTATCAACTTGCCACGAAATACCCGGCCTACCGCAACCTCGTTGACGTCAAAATCATACAAAATCCTTTTCTCCTCGAAAAGACGATCAACGTGCAATTCGCAGAGCTAATCGAGGAGCCACTTAAGCAGCTGAGGAACCAGTATCAGGAACTTACAGGAGGCATCGTCGTAATTGATGGACTTGACGAATGTGATGACCGGGATGCCCAGTGTATGATCATCGAGGTCATCGCTGCTTCTGTTCTTCAGCAGAGCACTCCCTTCTTGTGGGCATTCTTCAGCCGGCCAGAGCCTCATATCGTGGCCGTGTTCTCATCGAGACGAATCGACAAGATCTGCTGGCAATTGACACTTCCCGTGTCACGTGACACTGATCAGGATATCGAAGCGTACCTTCGGGATGGCTTTAGGATGATCCGAGCGAGGTATAATCTACCTGCGTCAATTACATGGCCATCAGAGAACAACATCCGCCAGCTCGTTCACCAATCTGCAGGGTTGTTCGTCTATCCTGTAAATATCATCAGACACATCGCTCAAAGTCCTGGCACACTTGGACCCGAGCAGCAACTCCGACTGGTACTGGACGCCGGGAGAATCAAGAGTGACAGCCATCCAACTAACCCTCTATCGAGCTTGGACCAATTCTACTTCCTCATAATGAGACAGATCCCAAAGGAGATCCTCCCCAACACATTACTGTTGCTTGGCAGTTTCTTGCGCTATGGATCCAATGCCGGGACTCAACAGCTCCCAGTTCTTTGCCCCATCCTTAACTTCTCACCGATGACCGTCCATGTAGCCCTCAACAACCTTCATTCGGTCCTCAAAATAGAGAAGTCCTCCTATGGGCTGCCTAGTCGTCTATCATTTTACCATGCATCGTTTACCGACTTCCTAAATAACGTCGCGAGATCAACCCCGGAATTTTGTATCAACACGCCCGATATTCATAACCGGCTCTACTCGATGTGTCTCGATACCCTCTGCCATTTACCAACCGCTAGTACTGACGAGGGTACGTGACTTCGATATCAGGGCCCGAACGGAGCAACTGACTTGGAACTTAGCTCGTTGTAGGGCCGGTATGTCGGCACAGTGGCTCAGTTCCATGAGCGAGAGCTATTCAAGTGCAGCACAAGCTTTGTTCAAGTTGGTGGGGAGTATTGATCTTGATGCCGCTGTGCTACAAAAGATCTCGTCCATCAATTGGGCTCTTGCTGTTAGGTACTGTTCTAATTGGGCTTACAAGGCGGGTGATATCATAGCATTCATGCGAAAGGTATGTCTCGAGATGAAAGACTCGCCTCTGTAAAAGGGTTAATTGTCCATCAAATCCAACAGGTACCCGAAGACTGGCACCCCGAGATCATCCATTTGTTTGACCACAGCCTTTACTATGCAACCTCCAGAATTCGACGGCGCAGATATTTAGAATACACAGACAGAAAACATTACGTGCTTGGAAATGGTAGTAACAAAGCCTTGCTGGTACAATGTTCGTCGGGAAGTAAGATATACTACCTTGAACCTTACCTGGACTGATTATTGTCTTGTATATTATGATAATGACAATCGAACGAGTTATGTATAATTCTTGCGCACCGCAAGCTTGTTCAATATGTATTGTACGGTTCACGAACTTTGTACATTCATTAGCTTATGTAACGCCTCACAGTGTGTTTTACGAGGCGCAGAAGACGCAGAAAAATAAGACAGCTTGTTCGAGTTCATTCTCTCCTGGGACAAACTCGGAGGATCTAGTCTGGGCCCGCATAGGGCTTTACGAGCTTGCACAGCCGTTGTGGCAGGCACCTGCTCGTAAACTTCGTACTCACGCGTCTGCAAATTTGATGGCCGGGCCGTTAGCCCAAAAATTTCAGCCACGGCGATGTAGGGACGCGGAATGACTCGCACTGACTCTCGTTCTGGACGCTGGACACGGACATTGATGGGAGGGTAGATAAGGCAAGGACACACATCAGATGACATACAATTATCGGTACATCTTCAGCTTACGCACTCTTTTCCGGAGAATCATGACTACGAATCCACGCAGTACCGATTACAAGGGATGGTCCCGCGAACAGCTCATTGAACGTCTATTGGCACTCGAAGGTCCTAGATCCGTCAACGCGCCTATACCCTCTCCTTCTCTTCCGCCTCCCGCCACCTCCGAAAACCAAGACCGAGACCAAAACACAATACTAACGGCACCGAACACGGGCATAATCCGTCCGGTCTCAGCAAAAGAATTCAACTTCTCGAACCATGCTAAACGTAAAATAGCGCTCAAGTTTTGTTACTCTGGATGGGAGTATTGTGGCCTTGCGTATCAGAACGGAGTGACCCAACTGCCGACGGTGGAGGGTGTGCTATTTGAGGCGTTGGCCAAGGCGAGGTTGATTGATCCTGAAGGAGGGATGGAGGGGTGTGGATGGGAGAAGTGTGGGAGGACGGATAAAGGGGTGAGTGCTGCTGGGCAGGTTATCTCGCTTTGGGTGAGAAGTGCGGTCGGGAGTGTTGAGAAGGTGAAAGTGTTAGAAGAGGTGAAAGAGGAGGAGCAGAAGGACAAGGAAGAGGAGGTTACTGTCGACGAGGACTCTGGGCTTCCTGGACTTGGTGAAGATGATTTCGGGACACTAGATCTCTCTGAATCTTCCTCTCCGTTCCCAGCCTTGGAGCAATCCTCAGACGAAACGTCAAAACCAAAACACGAGCTAGACTACATCGCCATCCTCAACCGTTTACTCCCACCCACAATCCGAGTCCTCGCATGGGCCCCCGTCGCACCTGGATTCTCAGCCCGTTTCTCCTGCAAATACCGACACTACAAGTACTTCTTCTCCTCACATAGCCTCGATATTTCCGCCATGCGCGAAGCTGCCACACGTCTTGTGGGCGAACATGATTTCAGGAATCTGTGTAAAGTGGACGCGCAGAAGCAAATCGCGATGTTCCGCCGAACCATCTGGAGAGCTGACATTGAACCTGTGGACGGTGACTCTGCTGGTGGCGGAGACATTGAGAGAGGGGAGGGGATGTACGTGTTCAACTTGGTCGGGAACGCGTTTCTGTATCATCAGGTCCGGCACATCATGGCCATCTTGTTCCTTATTGGAACCGGGCTGGAGAAGCCATCCCTGGTAACCAAATTGATGAACGTCGCGGAGGGTGCAGAGAACTACGGGGATGGGGGTAGTGAAGAACCATTGGAGGTCGTGGATAGGAGGCCAGAGTATCAGATGGCTGATGCGTTGCCGCTTATGCTCTGGGATTGCGGGTACGCAGAGGAAGACGTGAAATGGCGTACTGGGACCCTTGAACCGGACGCGGACACGGTCTCAACCGAAGACAACGTCGACCCAAGACGCAGCGGCTCTGGAACTGAAACGGATCTATACCACCAACTGCATTCTATCTGGACTCGTTCGCGGATATATACAGTACTCGACCGACATTTACTCCAGGCTGCAGAGAAGTATCATCGTCCGCCGTACTCCCCTCTACCTATTCCACCGTCCTCTTCTACCTCTATTTCGGCTCTCGTTTCGGATTCGTCTGTATCGATTAATTATCCGGTTGGTGGTGGGACATACAGGAGGGCCCTGAAGTACGTTCCGGTGTTGGAGAGGAATCGACTGGATACGGTTGAGATGATCAATGAACGGTGGAGGGTTGGAAAGGGATCGAGAAGGGCTGAAAGGAAGAGCGCTGGTATGGAACAGATTGTCGACGATGGTGATGAGTAGCGGTATATTTATAAGTTCTATCCTTCTTCCTTAGTTCTTACCGATGAGGAATATGTTGTCTTTGCACAAACGTCAATTCATGCACGTTCACGCCTCATCATGCGTCCAACATGACTTGAATGACTCCCAAAGGTGCAATGCAGATCAGTGATGCCAAGATGTTTGCCTATTTCTGCCTGGCACCAGACAGGAGTCATGAGCTCGGTGGGGGTTGCGATGATTATCAGTTTCAAGTCTAGTCACCACATGGCTTGTATCTGGTTCCTTAAATATCCAGGCCGAGGTCTTGTAGTCATTCCCGCCGTCGATCATTTCAAATATATTTCGAGCTACTTCGTCGCAAGTACAACGGTTGGTTCTTGATGCTCATCAGCATTGATCATCAAGAGACAGGCGAGCACCCTAGTCGATCAGGACGTTGATAAAAGACCTCATCAAATGGAAAGAGAGCCGAGACGTGCGATAGAGGACTTTCCTGGACAATAACTCACTGGGATGTCGGAGGTGCGAGTTGAGATGATATGGCACGTTTCATATTTAGCTAACTACGGTCGTTTCGGTGACAGTGTAGCATTGATGTTGTTCTGGAAAAGTACGCAGTTCTCGCCAAACATTTCGAACCTACCGAGGTTGTGGTATACAGATGCCCCGAGCACACTGTGCGACTGCCGAACCAAGGCAGTGACTGTCCCGCCTTTCCAGACGTGTACAGCCGGCGCCCCATGGGTAATAGGCGCCAGTCGGACATGCTCATTTGTAGGTGTACGTACGCACTCATAAATAACATAACGAGGGGAATGACGGTCTCCTGAGTTTTTGTTCCGCTTCTTGGCTCCTTGGCCTTCTATCTGAATGAATGGGTGGAGCCAGGTGGAGCCGGCCTCCGAGGTCAAGGGGATCCACAGGGTTACGGATACGGGGGAGAGTTTATCAAAGCTTGGGGGGCTTGGCATTGGACTTTGTTGAATGTGCTTGGGTGTTCTTGGGTGCGGGGTATTAGGTCGTCTTTCGGTATCCTTCACCCGTCAAAGCCTCGTAAGGTACGTTAGGTGTACGTAGGCGGGTCGGAGACAGCCCCTTGAATCAGCAGAAATACTGATATTTCTGGTGCCGAAGCCTCATACTAAGCTTGAACGTTGTGTTCTCAGTTCATTGAGCGTTGAATGGGCTGGTTAAGCATCAGTAATGTCGGATGGAATAAAGGGCAGTCAAGAAGTGAGGCTGTTACGAGCACCGAGTTTATTAGGGGCTTGGGTGATCCATCTTAGTCGCGTGTGTTTCCACGCTGCGGGAGCCAAGTGAAAACTCCTGGGGTAGCCTCAGATGCGGGAGTTCAATCTGCGCTGAGGGCCTGAGCCCTACTGAAGAACCGCAGTTCCTGGATTGCGGTGCGATTGACCAGTGCAAAGGAAAGAAGTCACTGTCGGGCATGTTCCAGGTCTGACGGAGTGAGATCTTGCTATGCACAGTTTTCGGATATCTACTCGCCCACCCGTTTCAGCTGTCCGTCTGTTTCGCCATTATTCATAGGGCTCTATGTTCCTTAAATGCAAGTCCATGGGATTAGAGGATGGCTGTTCATGCCCTCGCGCTGTCTCGAGGTACGAACCGGCGATATGTCACAATGCCAAGGTTGCTTGTCAGTGTTCGGAAGAAGGATGGGAAACCGCTACGGGTCACCATCGTGTGGTATACGCGCGAGATGAGAATCATCTCGGAGGACGGCAGTCGCGATCTGTAACGAGCCGCTGTGACCCGAATGAGCAGCAAAGGACAGGGAACGCAAGTTCTGGATGTACCGTAGCAAAATGACAACTAACAGCTGCTCGCAAATGGACGTATCACATCAAACGTCAGATAAATCCAACAAATCACAAACCATCTGTCATGAAATCAACATTATTGATCACCTGATGAACCCCTTTTGAAGTGGGGAAGACCGGGTGCTAGCTCGCATGCAAGCGTGTCAAGCTACTTATGGGTCTGCTTCCTGTTCACATGCGGGCTATGAAGTCCTTCGCATGACAAACAATCGTGGGTAGAAGACGATTCTCATAATCATCCTGGTTACGAGGTTGATGGGACAAGAGACCCATCGTACCTTGCCCGTTAAAGGTGATGAGAGTACCTCGGAGGTACCTGATAGCCGTCTTGGTGGTAGGAAAGGAGGCGAGGCGCTGCGAGACGAGAGGGATAACTAAATAATGATGATGATGATGGACATAGACGGCGCGACGCTTGCCGAGAAGTGACATGTGGATGGTTGTCAATAGGCCGCGATGGTCGTTAACGCGTTAACGACCCATCATGACCAGACCACTATATTAAGTTCTTCCCTCGTTTGGCCAGCCACTCCTTTCTCTCCGACTCCTTTCCTCCCCTTTCGCTCTTGCTCTTTTGCTCGAGGCCGTCGCCTAGTGCGCTCCCCCAAGCCAACGCCCCGGCACTGGTGTCGCTTTCATCTTGATTTTTCTGCTAGTTTCCTCTGAGAAGTATTTTTCGGTAGTCACAAGCCCTCACAGCACCTCATTCCTTCGACTTGTTTTAATCCACCTGCATTTTTTCTTGTCAATTTTCATTCATCAAAATGTTCTCCCGAAAACTTTGCGTTGCTTTCCTTACTCTCGCACTCTCCTCGTTCACCGCACAAGCTGCTCCAGCTCCCCAGTTCCGCCAGTTTAATGGTTTTGGTGGCCAAGCGCCATCTTGTGATAATTCTGTGCGTCACTTTCCGCGTCAACGGACTTACCCCATGCTTATAATTGAGCTTGAACTTGTCTTTTTCTTGGCGGTCACCCTGTTTTTTTTATACCTCTCACCGGATTTTGGCGCCCATTATGTGTGGGATGATAGGGTCAAGTTAGAACTATCACTCAGACAGTAACCGTCACTGCTGCTCCACCTGCACAGACCTCGAAGGGTAACCAGGCGATCGTACAACCCGGAGGTGAGTGATTATTTATAGTATCAGATTAAAGATTGGCGTTAAGCGCGCGGTAGGTAACGGCAACAACAACAGCAACAACAACAACGGTGGAAATAACAACGGCGGGAACAACTCCAATGGTGAGCATGCGCGGTTACTGTATGTGATCTGAGGACGGTCGTAGCTGAGGGGATTTCGCAATAGGTGGGAACAACAACAACGGCGGCGGCAAGAACAACAACGGTGGTGGGAACAACAATAACAACAACAACAACAACAATGGCGGAAATAACAACGGCAACAACAATGGCGGGAATAACAACAACGGGAACAACAATGGCGGAAACAACAATAACGGGAACAACGGCGGCAATAACAACAACGGCGGGAACAACAACAACGGCGGGAACAACAACGGCGGTGGGAACAACAACAACAATGGTGGAAACAACAACGGCGGAAACAACAACAATGGCGGCGGCAACAACAATGGCGGCAACAACGACGGTGATCCGCAGACTTCATTGAGTGAGTCCCATTTCCTCTGTTTTGGGTACTAAGTTGCTCAACAGTCCTAGCTCTCGACCCTAGAGTCATTGCCAAAGGGTTTGCCAATGATGGCCAGGACGTTCCTGCCGCTGGCCAGGTCGCTTCCCTCACTTCTACCAACAACTTCATTAACTTCTGCTTGACTGTTCCCAACCTCCCCATTACGAACGGCAAGCAAATTGAGACGGGCTCATGTAACCCCGCACCCATTGGTGTCATTCCCTCAGTCGACAATATGCCGTCCTCCAAGTTCTCCTTCCCTAAGAACTTTGGTGCTGTCAAGGCCAACACCGCATTCACGATCGAAATGCAGATCAAAAACATGGAGACTGGGTTCTTTGTCAATGCCCAGGAGAACTACTTCGCTGCTCCCCAGTTCCTGAATGCTCAAGGCCAGATCCAGGGACACTCACACGTTGTTGTTGAACAACTTGATTCGTTTGATCAGACCGCAACGACTGATCCCAAGAAGTTTGCATTCTTCAAGGGATTGAATGCTCGCGCTCAGAATGGCAAGCTTACTGCTGATGTCACGAACGGCCTCCCTGCCGGTGTCTACAAGCTTTCGTCTATCAACGCCGCGGCGAACCATCAGCCCGTTATTGTTCCTATTGCGCAACATGGCTCTCTCGATGATGCTATCTACGTGAGTGTCCATATCTTCCCTCAAAGCCTAGTGTGTGCCTGACCCAATGTCCCTCTAGTTCTTCGTCACCGCCGATGGCAATCCACCACCCAACGCTCCCTTCCAAAAGGGCGACGCTGTCGCTTCCAGCACAGCTGTTGCGTCATCGACTGCTGTTTCTGCTTCCGCCTCTGCCTCCGCCTCCGTTTCTGCTTCCCTGACCAACTCTGTAGCTGCGTCTGCCACCGCGTCTGCCTCCGTCAAGGGTTCTGCATCTGCTTCCGTCAAAGGCTCCGCTGCTGCCTCTGCCACCGCTTCTGTGACAGGTAAAGCTAGCGCCAAGCCTACCCCTGCCGCCTCTTCGTCCGCCGCTGCCGCTTCAGCCTCCGCAACTGGCAAGACTGCTACTAACGGTGGATCTACAAAGGGTGCAACTACGACTGGCAAGGGTGGTGCAGCTGATACCACTGATACCAAAGACGGCAAGACCTCCGCTGATACTGATGCAAAGGACAGCAAGGACTCGGCTAATGCTGATCCAAAGAATACCAAGAACTCGGCTGATGCTGATACCAAAGACACCAAGGCACCCGCTACCGCTGACACTAAAGACGGCAAGACCGGTGCTACCGCCAACCCCAAGTCTGCAAACGCCGACTCTACCGTTGATTCGAAGACGGGAGGTGCTGAGACCAAAAACGCCGATGCGGATGGCAAAGGCGCTGCGTCTGGATCAACGAAGGGAGATACTAAGGACGAGACCGACTCTCGAACCAGGAACTGAGCGTTTGTCAAGTTCTTTGGTTGAGGTTTTTGTTATGACTTGATGATGAAACTTGGGAGATTTCTGTAACACGAGATACAGACTGGTCTGTCTCCTCCCTTGCTAATCAGATGGATATATAAGTTATTGGGTTCGGCATCAATCATTTGCTTTCATGGCTTGTTACTCTGCTTTTCAGTAGTTAACCTTCTTTGATTTTACATGTTACGTTCTTTTTTTCGTACATCTCCTTAGCAGATGAGCAAAGCGTAGTCCTCCCCTTAATAGGAATCGAGTCGATTGAATTTGTTTCACCCTCGGATATCCCGCCAGATGCCTATGGCCCGACCGACGACCACCAAATCCATGAAAGTAATCAATCACCGGTTCAGGGTTGGGCCTACAGTCCTGTAGGATGTTAAGTACGATCACAAGATCCTGGCCAATGTACTCGAGAATGAGAGAGAGCTACCCAGGAGTCAACATGTGTTCGGTTGAAAGTAACCACGGCGTTAGGGACATATCAAGCAAATGCTCAGGAATATAGGATTAGGCAACCCAGCAAAGCAGTGGCATAGACATACAAATCATGATTGCATATGTACCTAATCGCCGGCGAATTTTGACAGAGTAAGCCCACCCAAGAGAGCTCCAATTGGAATGACTGCCCTCCGGCAAGTGCCGAGCCCAAGCCACTATCATACCTAGAAAGTGCTGGGGCGCTTGGCGGCGAAGGTCGAACGGACCTTGCCGACACGGTGAGGGAGAGGGAATTTGAGCCCAGGAGTAAGGAGTTGCTTGATGTATGGGCGGCGGACGTCACTAGCCTTCTCAATCTCGACAACACGGAGGATCTGTACGAGGGCAACTCAGTTGATTGACGCCGGCAACTCCAGGGTCAACGTACGTGGATGGAGCGGAAACGAGCACGGTGGCGGGCAGCCATATCCTGGTAGAGGCTCTTGACGGCATCAGCACGACTGAGCTCACGGAACTCCTTGTACATGTTGTGGGTGCCCGAGCGAGAGTCATATCGGAGCCAGATACCGAAGTTCTTAACCTTCAAGGGTTTCTTCTCGTGGATCTAGGGGAGGAATAAGAGATGCGAGAAAAATCGCATTATCCATGGTCAGTAAATCCCGCTCCGCCTGCCTCTTGAGGGCTGCAAGGGACATCAAGAATACACACAACGTTCACACCAATGATCTCGCCACTGGCCTTCTTGACCTTCTTGAGCTGCCTAGGAGGGACTGAATTGTTGTTGCTTGGCCCAGAGAATAAGGAGCGCACCTAAGGAAATACCAGAAGCGGGACTTCGCAACGACCTCATTGGGCGCAAAGATGCGCATGCGGTAGATTTTGGGGGTGGGGTCCGACTCGGTGGGGAGATGGCGACCGACGACTTGGTATTCCTGGATGGTCATTCTGGGAAGGGAAAGAGAATGAGAGAACGTCAGTTCAAATTCCATCGTCATCCAATCCGCGCCCCGTGCATCCATCCATCCGAAACCGCAAATCCCGTCGGATTCTGGCTGGAAGACCTCGAGATACACGGTCTGAACGCGATCCAACAGCAATACTTACTTTGACGATCGGTAGTGTTGCTTGAGGTCTTGACGATGGCGAAGGTTTGTCGGGGGGCGTCGAAACTCAATTGTTTGGTCCCTGTTTGTTATGCCACCGGGCCGGTGAAACCGTCAGCGACCAATGGTACATACCCTTACATAGGTACCCCTGAAGAACCTCAGCAATCTGCTCCAACGTACTTAGAAGCTCTTGGACCTCAGGTGCTGTTAAATACTTCCTCTTTACAAGCAGCCCACAACTCTTTCTGCTAGCCTAGGCTACATTATTTCTTGGGTATTGTAGGGCGACGGAGTATGCTGGAAGAAGATTAGGAATTAACTTGAATGAAGAGTTGCCAATTTCCTCGAAATCATAATTGAATGAACCTTATTCTCGATGCATATCATCCCCGGGCTCGATGCCCCAAAAACTTGTCAGAGCGCTCTGGATGAAGCTTTGAATAGCTAGGTCGATGTTATTTGTACCTAAGGATTCTGCCAAACATCACGATATTGCATCACGATACTTGTTAACGCTACCACAGTGATTTACAGTCCTACCAATGTCTGCCAACATCGCCCTCCAGTCCTTTTCACTAAACAACAATATCCTTGAAATATCCCCACAAGATGAAATCTTTCGGTTCGATGTCGAGGCAAACAGGAAGATAAACCGCGAGGAGCCCTGGAGCAAAGAGTGAGCCAATGCAGAGCTGTTCTTGCGGTCTTGCCAATATTGAGGCGGCGAACCACAGTCCTCACTACTTCAAATCGTGCAAGATTTCTGCAATTGCGCTTATCAAGATGGTAGATCAATGACATGCTGTCGTGTCTGATGCGCAACCTTGGCTTAATGCAATGCTCAGGTGATCCATGCGCGCTCGGGTGTGCCTCATGAGATTATGGGTCTCATGCAGGGGAAGGTGATAGGGAACTCAGTGGTCGTTATGGACTCTTTTGCGCTTCCTGTGCAAGGGACGGAAACTCGCGTCAACGCCGCGAACGAGGCTAATGAGTACATGGTGGAGTATGTTGACAAAAGCGAGAAGGTGCATATCATATTGTGCCGCACAATGACACTGGTATTAAGCCATTTCTCTTCTCTAGGCTGGGCGTTTGGAGAATGTCATTGGCTGGTACCACTCCCATCCTGGTTACGGATGTTGGCTCTCCGGTATTGACGTCAACACCCAAATGAATAATCAGAAATTCCAAGATCCATTCGTCGCAGTGGTGGTATGTACATCGTTCAGCTTGAGCACGTCACCCTTCTCCTTAAAATACCTCGAAATAACTTGCCATTGCACAGATTGATCCCAACCGTACGATTTCGGCTGGAAAAGTTGACATTGGCGCCTTCCGCACCTACCCCGAAAACTACACTCCTCCAAATGCTACCACCTCTGAATATCAGTCTATCCCGTTGAGCAAGATCGAAGATTTTGGTGTTCACGCCAACCAATACTACCAACTAGAAGTGGAGATCTTTAAGTCGAGCCTGGATAACGATCTTCTCGCGATGCTCTGGAACAAGTATTGGGTGAACACACTTAGTCAAAGCCCTCTCATCTCCGTCAGTCCTTAGAATCATCCCATTGAGATCAAGTACTGAACTCGACGGTAGAACCGAGCGTATGCTGTCTCCCAGCTCAACGATCTTCAGCAGAAACTCGTGAAAGCCCAAAGCGCCGTATCCAACACCAGAGCTACGGCCCCAAGTACAAAGGATAAGGATGGCAAGGACAAAGAAGAGAAAAAGAAGGAAGACAACCAATTAGCCAAGAGTGTCAAGGATAGGTACGTGACGTGTTATATTGTGTTTACTATCTCATTTCTGACGTTTGACGCACAGCATCAAGATTGCCGCAGAGGCCCAGCACGGTCTCATTGCCCAGGTCTTGAAGGATATGATCTTCTCGATACGCCCACAATCTCAGTCGAAGACGGAGGAGCTTTCTCAGGTGACTGATATGGCGATTGGCTGAGCCCTCTGGACATTCTTGTTGCACCCTATCATCGTTTGTGTCGTGCATGCATCCTGTATCCAGTGTACATTATCTTACATCCAATTGAAGCCGAGCTTATACTTCAATCCAAGGTGAACGGGTATCAGAGCGTCAAACCGTTTCTGGATGTAACGCCGTTGGCCTTGAGTCTCGAGTGAGTGATTGCTGGCAGAAGGGCTGTGAGGGGCTTACCCAAAACGTGCAGGATAGGTTACTTTCCATGGCGGAGGGAGGGCATATCTCCGGGTGGCAACTGCGCCCCAAGGGTGTGAGAGGAAGTTTTTGGAATCAAGCGGTGCATCCACCTATCTCTCTAGGCCCTAGGTCCTCCATATATCACGTTACACATTTAATGAGGCGAGTTCAGCGAAAGATTCCTTCACGACAACATGGTTAACCTCTATCCCAACGGTGGTCTCAGCTAAGCATGTGGAAGGGTAACCTGATCTTGCGAGTAAAATTGCCTCAGACTAGTTGCTGTGACTTAAGACATTCTGGCGGAAGGACGCCCGCCGACACGAGCAGTTAGAAGAACCCCTCCTCTCAAATGGAGCAATTCTGAAGCGCAGTAGCCCATTCATGCACCTTGTTTCGATCATACCTACAGTGAAGCGCCTGGGGGCTTCGGGCCTTCTCGTATTCGTTAAACCTCTAGTACGTTCTATCATCTTCGACAATGGGTTTCAAGTTTCGGGGGCCTTGCTTTTTTCCACTCCAATAAAATCTGTGAGTCGTGGGCAGCGTTTACTCCGGCATTACTATCACAGTCGCGCTGACTACGTATATGACAAACATATTATATCCAGAGTCTCGCAACGAACTTGCATGGGCCTAGTATGTTCCGGATCCCTCGGTGTTATACACCTCCCCTCCCTCAACCTTTCCCGGGCCCCTCTCCCTCCAAATTCTAGTACCACCCACTCCCCCCTCCGCTGCCAATCACTTCCCTCTCGTTATAGCCCTCGCCGGGTTCCGGTTCCTTCTCTAAGAAACGTAACTTCGGACAGCTCTCCCATAGCTTTATTTCAATTCCCTCCTCCCTCAGCAAGAAATATATGCTGTACATGTCCTGGGTCCAAGTCCCACAACTCCTTGACAATTCCAACGAGAATCTTGTGCTCCGGTTTCGATATCGACGACGAAGCGTGCCCACCATCTGCTGTGCCATTCTAGCTTCGGCTTCTGCTGCAACTCTGTCGTAGTTGGCGTACGCGCAGATCCCATCCATCGTCATATCCCTCAATTGTGGCAGGTAGATCCCCCCTCGGTCCGCCTTCCTTCCCGTATCGAGCGCAATGATCATGTTGGTCATAGTCTCATAATCGCATTCGTAAATGTGCAAGTCCTGGACGTTTGTAGCATGACCGAACGCGAATTCTATAAGGTCGATTGGCCACTGTTCTGCGAAGCAGAGCTCTAGGGTGGATAGAGTTGGAGGAAGGTTAGGGAGTAAGGCTCGTAAGGCCGTGTCGTCGAGACGGACACTTGGGCTGGCTTCCCAGTGGAAGATACGTAGAACTGGGAAGCGCAGTTGTGAGTAGATTTGGCTTAAGCCTTGGTTGTCTACTTCGTCAGGGTGGGCCCAACTGAAGTGTTCCAATTGGTGTAAAATGATCGGGTCATTGACAGGTCCGTAAGTATGGATGTCGTCCGTCTCCTGCAAGTCGGAAGGTTTGGGATCTACGTACTCAAAACGAATAAGGTTGGGACATCGTGTGAGCAATGAAATGCTGACATCGATTGAAACACCCTCCAGGGAAATTCGCGTGAGTTGGGTGCGTTCGATATTGTTTGATACGGGACGTGGACTCCGCAGATCGCGGAGTACGAGGTGGTGAAGGTAAGGGGAGTCGACAAGGGGTAGTACTAAAATCCTGTTAAGACGGCCCATGGGCTCGAATATCCTCAGGTCTGCGATGTTGGGGAATTTTGGAAGCGAAGAGACCCACGCGGAAGGTGCACAAGTAAGCCAAAGACTGTGTATCTTTGGAGCATATTCTTCACGGGTGAGCAGGGAGAAGAGGAGATACTGGATCTGCTCCAAATTGGAGGGAAGAATATGTTTGGAAAATAGCAAGTCAAGGGAAAACGGAACGTCCTTGACGTTCTCTAAATAGTGTTGGAGCAAATCGATAGTGTTTTGTCTTTTTTCGCTTGTGTTCATGTCTGTGTGGATGGCGAGGGTCAGGGATGACCATAGACGAGGGGTGGATAGAACGATCTGTCGCCAGTGGGAACATACTCCCCCGAGTTTGAGAGTGGTTCGTTTTCCACATGAGTGAGGAACACATGCTGTTAGGAAGATATGAGCTAATATTTCCGGAGGGAGGTTTCTCGTCGACGCTTGCAGGGTGTTCAGCTTCCACAGAAGACCAGCACATGTTTTATGGAAAAGTCGCAAAGTATTGGACATCTCGGCCTCCAGCTGTTGTACTTCTTGTTTGATCAAGGTGATGTCATCTAGATGAGCAGGGATTATGACGGATTCGCCCATGTATAGTACTTAGTAGTTCAACGGAAAGGTAAGTATCGTTGGGAGGTGCGAGGGAGCCGCTTCGTCGACAGCCCTTATAAAGAGCGGAGGGAGAGGTTGAGGATTGTTCGGGAAAGTTCACTCTTCCTTTGGCGAATTCTCTTGTCGCTATGACTCTGTGCGATAATCTATCTTAAGCGGACACATCTTCGTTTGATCATCACATGAATTCTACTAAGTACTAGGTGCTGTGTGTTGTGCTGTATTATTTTTCAGCTTTCGGAAGTGATGCTCCGAAAGCCCGGATTTGGCTCGCAAAGGATATAACATGACATAGTCAAGCGCTCACGTTATTGCACAAAACTTGAGTGGCCACGACCGTATATTCCGACATTGGGGATATGTGCATTGAGGGACATACAGAAGGTGAGATGAGGGTCTAAGGAAGGCGGACTGTGATCGAACACCACGTTATAAATAGTTGGAATAAAAAATAAAAATAAAAAAGAGAGTCTAAGGAAGAGGTCATATCTATAGGAGCCTGTGTGTAGTGTTCATATGACGTTGTAAGTGCCTCGGGCTGTATATATGGTTACAGACACCACTCACGATCGGTCCCAGAATAAGTGGGGTGTCGAAGGGAACAGCTCGATATCATCGTGTGTTTGCGACTCTGTTGCATGGGCTTCGGGAGGAATGAATAGAGCGAAGACTCGGGCAAATGGGAATAAACCGACGGATAGTATTTAACAAAATTTTCCTGTATTCCGGAGTTCGTCTTCTGTTGCAGTGAACTCCAGGTACGCATTATGGCGTCTTTCCCTCCTGTAGTAGGTGCTCACAAAATCATCTTCTGTTGCAGTAAACTCCAGTTGATCCTATCACGCGCGATTTCGTTTACCACTTGTCAATTTATTAATATCCGTAATCTAAACTTCGCTATGGGGGCGTCGGTATTAACGAGTTCATGATGTGCATATACAAGCGAATAAAATTAAGAAGTAATATGGGAGAATGTTTGCCAGTGCTTCCACCAATACTTATATCGTGTTGTCAGTAGTGAATAGGGTACCCACAGGCATACAAGCGTCCAGTAGCAATACCAGTCCGAGATGATACAGTATGCTTTCCTTTTCTAAGATGTCTCC
The DNA here is from genome assembly GCA_018524895.1 of Podaxis sp. C-F-101400. NCBI lineage: Eukaryota > Fungi > Basidiomycota > Agaricomycetes > Agaricales > Agaricaceae > Podaxis > Podaxis sp. C-F-101400. Next base: position 41,358 of record JAEUWR010000111.1, read on the forward strand.
ATGGTTCCACAAAAGACCTGCATGTTTTTAGTCCTCGCGATAATTTTGGCAACCCACATATGAGAATATTCCACGCACCCCGAGATAACAAACAAACACTCGGTCCACCTTCACGCCATCAAGCTCCAACTCACCAACTGCGTACACATACTGCGAGTACTGCTTAATGTTAGTTCCCCCCGCCGTGTCCAAGTAGACGGTGCTATTGAATGCATGCAGCCAATTGTCAGCTGTGGTTGTCTTGGCAAATTCAACCACATCATCGCGTATTCTCTCCCATATTTTATCTTGATGGAAGTGAGGATGATATTATAAATACGGGGACATGTGTGCACGTACTGTTCGCGAATGCGGGGAATGTGAGGCTATCCTTCCTATTACGTATGGTAGAAACTATCAGCAATCGACACGCATGCAAGGTGACAATTTGGACATACAGGAAGACCTCTGCATTGAGCCAATCCTCGACCTCCTGCACTGCAGCCGGGGAATGGCTTATATGAAAGAGTTCCTCATAACCTCGGACGGCGCCTCCGGGTCTTTTGTCCGGAGGATTGGTTTCATTTCCATTGTAGGCAAAGCCAAAGTTGGCATTGAACTTTTGACCGGCATATTCAAATAGCATATCTTTCAGAGTGAGTAGGTCGGTGTCTGATGGAGGTGGCCTCTGGACATGCTTTTCATCAAAGAGAGCATAGCACTACGAGCGACAGTGCGGGTTACCTGAAGTTCCTGGACTATTTTATCACAGAGAATCTGGAAGAGACGTCGCACCGCTCTTTGCTCTGCTGGAAGTTCCTCATAGAACACCTGGCTTTGTGAATCAATTGCCGGGATCATTGCACGTGGATTACAGCTTACAGTTGGGAGAAGTAGAAGGACGGTGACACCGGGTGTTTCACCAGAGGCATTCAGCGCGATTATACTCTTCTGGCGGATTGGATTAAGGGTAGGATCTGCAGGCATGTAGAACTTGTCGATGATACCGGTGACCCAGTCAGGTGTCTGATACGACTCAGGCCAGATCGTAGTCAAACTGTCAGTCAAATCCTCAAGTGCCTTATCCTTGATTGACGCGATTGGAACATTAAGTCCACTAGTAAGACAGGAGCATGAAATTCTCAGATTGGGCAACAGAAACTATAAGCATACCTGAACAGGTCTTGCTCTATTATGGTCCTTAGCCGATCCCGACTTGGGTTGTACTCAAACACATAGTTAATGTAATCCACCAGAAAATTGGACTGGAGATACGCAGAGGACACGCCTTCGGCGTACCATGAGTCCGGCGGCACCGAGTCAAAGTCGAAGCCAAACGTGTTGTAAAAGTAGGCTTGCGGGTCGAACAGGTCCAATAGTTCTTGAATAGTCTCCGGAGTGACTACACCAGAGGGCTTGTCCGACTGTACCCCGAAAAATACCTTTCGAGACGAAGGTTACGAAAAGGTAATGCAATAAAAGGATAAGTGCGTACGCCAAGATAATAGACCATAGAAAACCCGGCACGAAGGCCATCGTTTGTGAGAGCACCAGTCACGTATAGGAATATCACGTTGCATCTCCAGCTGCCTTGATCTCCGACAGTAGAGTTGTATGTTTGATTCAGAGGTACGAAACCCCATGTCGGTTTTGCGTTGTCATTAACGAGTTTGGTTGCGGTACAAACCAAATCAACTGTCGCTTGACCTGGTATGACGTTGTTGATATATTAGAGAACATTTAAGACTTGATCTCACGTTCCACCCAAGCCGGTAGATCCAATTTGCTGATATGCAACCAAATTGTAAGATATACTCCAGTAACGTAGTATCAGAGCATACCTAAAGGAGCTTGACTGGATATACTCCTTGACCTGGTTCCCTATTGGGGTGCTGATGCTGCAGAGGCTGCTCGTAACCTTTGGCGATTCAATTGCGCCGGGAGGGTGGCACTGGTCGGGCTGGTCACTATACAAATAATCGAAACATTTAGCAAACACCATTTCGGCTCCTCTCCTCATCTGGCCATCCATCGTATTCCCCCGCTACTGTCTGTTTGAATGGGAGAATATCTGTTGCATCATCCACTAGGCCAACCAGGGCGGCAGTCTGTGGGGACAACTTGGGCCATTCCTGTCAGCATTACGAAAGATAAGAGAAAAAATAGAAATTTACAGCCTCGGGAGCGAAGAGCGCAGCAAAGTATTCATCGCCACTGTCACTAATCTCCTCTTTGACATTCTCATCAATGTTTTCGTCGTATGTCTGAATCGTGAAAGAAGAGTTTCCCATAATTCCGGTGGGATGGAGGGTTACGAAGGATGTGAAGACCTGGCGAGGAAAGAGGCCACAGAAGTATGACTCAAGACTCCCTACGGGCCGACCATGCAGCGAACTCGTTACGAAATAGAACTTGAGAAATGTCGCACGAGAACTGTCTTGTGTGATTAAGATAGCATTCATGCGCAACCCAGATTATCACCTGACGTATGACCTGGTGTGACCTTATGCGCACACCACTAATTGGTATAATCTCACATTGGCGCATTGGCGCATCATGCGAGAGGATGAGGCATGCGAGTGATTACAAATAAGTACAATACTATATAGAATCACTTCAGTAACAAATCTGGTGACGTTTCATGCAGGATGGAGTCAGGAATAGTCCGATTACCCCTATATTTTCGTGCTGCCCAAGCTGCCTGGCGAGCATCCAGTTATTTTGAGTAGGCATCTGTAAATCGCAAGGCACGGATCGCAAACCTAGAGTGAGTTTGACTCAGAAACTGTGTACGGCTAGATTTCGTAGATTTACCTTCCCATTGACTCGTCGACGCGTTTTGATGCCTAAAATATGACTAAATTGCAATCTCTGCCATAATGCGGGCAGTTTTGCAAAAACAGCTCCGAGGGATTCCTCATTTTGGATGTATCTATTAACCCTCGGGCAGCTTTTCGCACCAGATGCTCTCTAAAAAGTGTAGATTCCGTTTTTTTCGTACAACCTGATTTTGTCACGCTTGTACTACGTGATCACACCGTGTGTGCGTGAATGCTACCTTAGAACTTCGGGTGGCGCCAACATGGAAGCCAAGTGTCCATGGGATCGCGGGGAAAGTAGAGACACTGATGGTTCGTTCGGGGGCAATGGTCATTTATAGAATACTTATAAGTATTGTGCTGCAGGGCATAGTTCTCAAGACGGGGAGTAAGTATGTAAATACGGAGGACTCAGAACCCAGTACTTAGAACCCAGTACTTAGTACTGAGTATCCACTCTTGCATAGTCTCGAGCCTCACGCTCGAAGTTTGAAAATCGTGTTTGGACATCAGTCGTTGGAGTGCGTTAAAAACACCATCCAGTGGATTGCCAACTTCCATGAGCACGAGAATAGTTCCTCTAAAGCGTCCGACAATGTTAGGGACTATTTTCAGGATGGTCCCACTGTAAAATCATCTGTGACGATAGCAGAAACCATTTTTCAGGCCACGTATCCCCAACTGCGTTGGCCGGATCTCCACAGCAGGATTCACGAGTCGATGAGTCGATGTCGCTGTGCCTCAACGTCAATATGTCACAAGGACTTCTCAACTTCACCAAGAAGGTGCCTATTCCTTACACTTAAAAGTTGCGTTGTGTATGGTGACGAAGGCATCGGTTAACGCCAGACCTCGGGATTTTACTACAGCACTATTGGTGCGTTGTGGGAACACATTACTATACCCCGCCAGCAAGTGGGGGGGGTTGACGACGAATTTGACATTCAGGCTCGAGCGGCATATACTGCAATAGATGTACCACCTCTTGACTCAGCGAAACATGGATGGAACATTTTTTCGCAGTTCGAACGACAGATATTGCTCAACACAGTCTAGGTTTCACATTTTTTGATGACTTTTGTCTTGCCTTCCCTTGATTCATGTGTTTTGGGTTCTCTCTTGGCAACAACCACTAAGACGATATCGACGTGTGTTTAATGAATGCTACTGTACACGGTTTTTTGTGGTTCTGGGAGTTGAACGTTGAGGTGTAAAGGGTAACCGGTGGCCATTGATGATGTAGAGTTGAATTCGGAGTCGGCGACTCACGGATCCTGCAGCACCTTCCTTTCTCAGTAACCACCACCTATCGTCTCAGTGGCCAGGTTATTCGTAGTACAAAGGATACAAAGTTCAGTTCTAATTCACTATGAAAGGCTCTAAGGATAATAGCAGCATCCTTGGAGGCATCAAGAAGACCGCTGGTAGTGTTCGATCTGGCATTACTTGTCATCATCAGTCTAGCGCTAGCCTAGCACCAGCCCCAACTCTCCCTCGAGCTCCCTCTGAGGGAATCTTTTGTGAACCAGAAGGACAAGTCTCCTTCATTCGAAAGCCTCCCTCACCCACACCATCTATTGGAATCAAATGCTCTTATTCCATGGACCAATCTCTCTCTAATCACTTGGAAAAGAGCATGAAGTTTAATGAAGAAGACGATGCAGCATCCATCTTTTCTGCTGAAGCAGGTGAATCTGAAGACTCACAAGGTCTCTCCACCCCTTGCTCTATTCACCCCTCAATTGTGCCAGCTCGCAATGAAGACAACCACCTCCTCTCACCTGAGATTGCTCCATTGTCCCACTGGGCTCTCATAGAAGCCCAATCCATCACTGCTTCCCATGGCTTCATCCCAGCCTGGGATGACTCCAAACCCTCTGACCCTCTTCCCTCCCTTCCTACCTTCTCCCCCATATCTCCTCCTCCTGCCAACGTGCAGCCACACAAGGCAGCACCTACATCCTGTGGAACAGATTGGTCATCAGTCCATGACCACATCTTCAATGCCTTCTGTGACATAGATGTCACAGACACTAATGACATTGAGGGACTCAAATTCACATTGTCCCTCCTCAGGTTCACCATCCGATACCTCTCCCAATGGTCTCAATCGGACAATATCACCCAGTTTGGTCATTTTGAGGGCACTATGCACCTCATTGATCTCCTCAGAACTATTGCACATTCTGAACCAATGTGCAACTTATCAGTCCCATATGAAGACCGACATTTAAGTCTTCATGAATTTATATCCATGCAATTCCCTCCCCCTCTCCCCTCTCCTACTCCTACCCTGATGAACACTCAACAACAACAAGAATGCCAGGCTGAAAAGGCACTGGCCATGTCCTCCCCTTCCCCCAAGGATGCCTCTGGGAAACTCCAGGACTTCTCCTCTCTCCCCCAATCTGACACCTCTTGGATACTCCAGGGTTCAGAATCACAACTCAAAAAGGACACAGCTCAAGCAATCGCCCTCTTGCACCTCCCCACCAACCTTCAAAACAAACCAGGTGAGTTGTCTGGTTCCAATAAAGATATTGACATGCTCCCTCCCCCACCCACTACCCTTCCAGCATTTAAGGAACCCACCATAGGTGCTGACTCTAACCCTAACCCCTGGTGCACTGCTGGTAAACACTGGCCTGTCTGCACTCCCAAACCGATAGCAGCTAAAGAACAGCATAAGCCTATCATCGCCCCTCCTCACCCCCCTCCCTCCAAAGCTCCCCTTTCCCCCCACCCTACTCCCCC
>JAEUWR010000109.1:0-19275 GCA_018524895.1 Podaxis sp. C-F-101400
TCTCCAAAGCCCTGCTGCTCTCAACCATGCTTCCATCTCTCCAGCCCATGTTCCATAGTTGGTAGAGTTGAGTTTGGCGAAATTTGGGCCTCCAGATGACATTTTGGTGAGTAGGAGAGAGAGGAGAGTGAAAAGGAAGGTGTGGAGGATGAGAGAGTGTGTTGAGAGTGAAAGAAAAGAGTGTAAGTGATGAAAATCAATGTTTAGGCTGTTATAGCTCGGGGCCCATAACCTGTAAAGAAAGCGGAGTGTAGGGGGACTGGAGATGGTCCTAACAGTGAAGAAATGGAATGATTTGATTAAGGGAACAACCAGGAATCACTGAAACAAACTGTGGATGACTGTAAGAGACTGGAGTCTCAACATCCACAAGTCTGCTCTAAGTCCAACATATCACCTGACTACAGGGTCTATCTACTTTGGGACTGTGAGAGGATCAACTAATCACATCTAATCTAACAGATAATCCCCTGATTGATCTGGACTTCGCCCCTTTTATGGGCAACTCCCTCCTTTGGCCCAAGACCTATTGGAGGTATTTGGGCTTCTATTTCGACTGGTGTCTCTCATTCAAGAAACACATCAGATACTATTCCACCAAATCCTTGTCCACCATAAGGGCAATGGGGATGTTGGGTAATTCTTCCTGGGGCCTGACTTCTGATCAGAAACAGACCCTGTACAGAGCATGTGTGGTCCCCATAGCCACCTATGGGTTCTGCCTGTGGTTCTATCCAGGGGCTCACAATAAGCAACTCCTGTGGAGTCTCTCCTCGATACAGCATAAGGCTGCACTGTGGATCATTGGTGCTTTCTGAATGTCCCCTACTGGAGGTGTGGAGGCTCTGGCAGGCCTCATCCCCTTCCATCTTCACCTGAGAAAGTTGGCCAAAAGGGCCTTTTTCTGACTACACACCCTTTTGCCTAATCATGCTCTTAGAGTGTTGCTGGAGTCTGAATTCACCATGGGGGTCCCACCCCACCTGAGATCTATTGCTCTCATGTCAGACAAACAATGTGAGAAGACTGGTGGCCCTCTCGTTGTGTCTAATAATAGACTGGACAAGATTAGTGAATGGTTTGAGCCTGACACTGATAAGGCAAGGCCTGGACACTGCCTGCTTGACAGATTCTCAGATCAAGTTGAGTTCCACTCTGCCCCCCAGGACATCAAGGACTGGGTGAGGTATATACAGCAGATGGAGGGCATCCTGAGAAGGGCAGAACACTCTCTGGACATGGCCTGTTGTGGGACCGACACTAGCCAGCCCACTCATGGGTTCTACCAGGCAGTCTTGGCTGCCTTGGTGTATCACCATGGAAACCTAGTCAGTGTGACCAGGAGAGTAGTAGGTGATGTCACCACCCCAGATGTAGAACTCTTTGCCATTCATTTGGCTTTGGCCTGGGCTGTAGGCCTGGAGGGGGTCAACACCATTTTGGTCTGGACTGACTTGCTAGCCTCAGCTAGGCAGGCAGTCGACCCTTCCCCCAAGTCAGGGCAGTCACATGCCCTGGCCATTATTTGCCTTCTTGTCCCATGGTTGACACAGCCTGGAAGAAAGGTCCAGTTCTGGGAAGTCCCTTTAGGGAACTCCTGGGCAATTCATGGGGCAGTCCATGAGCACGCCAAATCCCTCCTGCCTGTGGCCATAGGCACACAGGTTATGAGATCTCTGAACCAGCAGCTAAGGAGCACTGTTCAGTCCTGCCTCAATGTCTGGAAGGCTATCTTCCAGGAGCCAAAATACTGTAGGTCCTAGTTCTTACAGGTTCTGGACCCTGCTTCTAAGAAGCCTATCCAGCCCAGGTACCACTCTGGTGGTGCGTGGTTCTCACTTCTCAGGGGTGTGCCATTTACTCTCTCAGCACACTTCGCTAGGTGTGTCCTTGGGCATGCCCCCATCAGATCTTACAAGGTCCGATTCTTCCCTCAGGAGGAAGCCTCCTGTCCCTGCAGGTTGGCCATGGTCGGAATACAAGACCACATCTTGCAGCACTGTAGACACTTCAAGCATCACATCAAGGGGCCTATCTACTTAGGTGACCTGATCAACTTCCTGAAAAAGAACACCTCAGCATTTACCTTCAGGGCTGATCCCTTGGATATTGGATAACTGCCAAACCTGGTCCAGTTATGGACCTTGGGCCTAGCCCTCAAGTCCTTTATGGCAAATTAACACCTATCTGACTGCCACCCCTGGTGTCTGCTGGCTTTTGCTAGTAGCAGTTAACTGGGAATTGACCCATTGTTCTGGCTGCAGGTTCCCTTGGGGATTGGCTTCTGGGGGCCTTGGGAGGTGGACAGGGGGACTGGACTGGGAAGTAGCCTGTCTGGCAGTGCACCAGCACTGCCCTCCTCCTGTGCTTGGTAGCCCTTGGGAGGCAAGCACATGTTGGCCTACAGGGAGCTTATCCCTAGCATCATCTTATATAGAGTAGCTACACTTGTTGTAGGTTACAACTGGACTGTGCTTGGGCACTGGTATACAAACTGTTGAACAAAAAAAAAAAAAAAAAAGATCTATGGAGTGGCTCATAACCATGCCAAATCCCTTCCACCTGTGGCTATAGGCACACAGGTCATCAGATCTCTGAATCAGCAGTTGAAAAACACTGTTCAGTCTTGCATCAATGCTTGGAGGGCTGTCTTCCAGGAGCTGAAATACAGAGGGTCCTAGTTCCTACAGGTCCTGGACCCAGCTTCCAAGAAGTCCATTCAGCCCAGGTACCACTCTGGCAGTGCTTGATTCTCACTTCTCAGGGGAGTGCCACCCACCCTTTCAGCATGCTTCGCTAGGTGTGTCCTTGGACATGCCCCCATCAGATCCTACAAGGTCTGGTTCTTCCCACAGGAGGAGGCCTCTTTTTTTTTTTTTTGTTCAACAATTTATATACTGGTGCTCAATTGTAGTCCGGTTGTAATGTACAACAGGTGTAGCTACTCTATATAAGATGATGACAGGGATAAGCTCCCTGCAGACTGACATGCACTTGCCTCCCAAGGGCTACCAAGTGCAGGAGAAGGACAGTGCATGAGCACTGCCAGACAAGCTACTCCCCAGTCCAGTCCTCCTGCCCACCTCCCAAGGCCCCCAGAAGCCAATCCCCAAGGGGACCTGCAACCAGAACAATGGGTCATTTCCCAGTTAACTGCTACTAGCAAAAGCCAGCAGACACCAAGGGTGGCAGTTGGATAGGCATTAATTTGCTGTAAAGGACTCAAGTGGACACCTGTAAGAGACTAAGGTCTCCAGAAAGTCCACAGGCCAGCTACAAGCCCAACTATCACATGACTAAGTCACCTGACTATCCTAGCCTCAAATCACTAAGTCCCAACATTATCTATGGACTAATAGGAGCACATCTAACACTTGAAGTGCTTGTACTGCTGCAAGATGTGATCACATGTCTTGACCATAGCTGAGCCACATGGACAGGAGGGATCCTCCTGTGGGAAGAATCGGATCCTGTAGGATCCAGTGGGGGCATGTCCAAGGACACACCTGGTGAAGCACACTGAAAGGGTAGGTGGCACTCCCCTGAGAAGTGAGAACCATACACCACCAGAGTGGTACCTGGGCTGAATGGGCTTCTTAGAAGCAGGGTCCAGGACCAATAGGAACTGGGACCCCCAGTACTTTGGCTCCTGGAAGATGGCCCTCCAGGTGTCAAGGCAAGACTGAACAGTGCTCTTCAGCTGCTGGTTCAGGGATCTAATGACCTGTGTGCCTATGGCAACAGGCAGGAGGGATTTGGTGTGCTCATGAGCTGCCCCATGAATTGCCCAGGAGTCCCCAGAGGGGACCTCCCAGAATTGGACCTTTCTCCCAGGCTGTGTCAGCCATGGGATGAGGAGGCAGATAATAGCTAGGGCATGAGACTGCCCTGATGTAGGAGAAGGGTTGACTGCCTGTCTAGCCAAGGCCAGTGAGTCAGTCCAGACCAGAATAGTGTTGACTCCCTCTAGGCTGACAGCCTGGGCCAGAGCCAAGTGAATGATGAAGAGTTCCACATCAGGGGCAGTAACATTGCCTACTGCTCTCCTGGTCATATTGACTAGGGTTCTATGGTGATATACCAGGGCAGCTGAAACCACCTGGTAGAAGCCATGTGTAGGCCAGCTAGTGTCAGTCCTACAGCAGGCCATGTCCAGGGATTGTTCTGCCCTTCTCAGGACACCATCCATCTGCTGCAAATACCTCACCCAGTCCTTGATGTCCCAGGGGACAGAGCGGAATTCAACTTGGTTGGGGAACCTGTTGAGTAGACGATATCTGGGCCTTGCCTCATCAGCATCAGGCTCAAACCATTCACTAATCTTGTCTAGTCTATTATTAGACATGATGAGAGGACTACTAGTCTTCTCATGTTGCTTATCTGACATTTTTTTTTTTTAAATCCAAGTTTATTGCCATAAATATTTCTACCTATGACAAACAGGTGCATGGTAGCAGTCCCAATGGAATTTATAGAAAAGGAAAAAGAAGAAAAGAAAACAGGTGCCCTGGTCAACATGAATGAAAAGGTTCAAAGTAAAACGCATAGGTATGGAAACAAAAAGAGTCCATGACAAAGAAGATGATGTGCCCACTACAATTGACTAACCCTTACAGCCCCCACCTTGAGAGGCAGTGGTGTTCTTGGCTGCAGCAGTATCAGCATTGCATTGGTATCTCCTGCAAATCCACTTGCAGTCGAATCGATGTCACCAGTATGGGCACTGGCAGTCATTGGAGGAGTGGGCACCTGCACAGTTGAGGCACCAAGGAGAGTGAGGGCAAGGGGCACCCTCAGAAGTGGGTGGGATGGGGGGGTTGGCCTTGGGGTTGCCTCGGCAGCACCCCACCATGGAGTGGTGAGAGGCCTCAGAATGAGGGCCCCCACAGAGAGGACACTTGGGTGCACAAGTGTGGAAAGCATCAGAGGGATGACCCCAGCACCAGCAGCACTAACACTGGGGTGTGCCAGTGTGGGCATGAGCACCTTTGATGAGACAGGACATGCCATTGATCATGACATGCCTGTTGATGAGGGAAGAGGCAAGGGTGCCTTGTTGGGAGTCAACCAAGTTGATCCACACAGTAGCGGTATCAGACTTGGCAGAGTTGTGGACGACACGCATATAATGCATGTCAGAGGAGGGGAAGAAGGGGGAGGCTAAGGCCTTGGTCTTGACCTGGTCAGCTGAGAGTGTGAACCCATCAGCTGAGAAGAAGGGGACATCCATGATCTTGATGAAAGATTGGGACATGGGGAGGGTGACAGAGGCGCTCTTGAGCATGGAAGGGAGTGAGGCAGCAACTGTTTGAAGGTCCACCTGGGATGGGACACCACCTGTTGAGAAGGCGATGATGCTGGAGTGGAAGCGACCAGAGTCGACAATGAGTGCCAACTTGGCCCAGATGAGTGCTTGATTGAAGTGCGCAATAAGGGATTGTAAAGAAACACAAGTGCTAGCTAAGTCGCTAGCACTGGTGTCTAGGAAGAATTGCTGCTGGGTTGGACCCCAGGTGGCAAAGTATGGCTTGCACCAGTTAGAAGGGGGAGGGGCTAGAGGGCCAGTCTTGACATCACATGAGGGAGGTCTGGGCCTGTCGCATGGAGGAGCAGGGGCATGTGAGGGAGGTCTGGGCCTGTCACGTGAGGCAGGAGTCTGGGCTGGGGGCTGGGGAGGCACCAGGGCCTGGGTTGAGGGTTGGGGAGCAGGCACTGGTTGGGTGTCTGCCATCACTGAGTCAGCCGTTCCATGGAATGGCTCATGGTGGGGGTGAGGCTGCTGCACCTGGAGTAATAGGGCAGTAATGCTGCCCGAGGGAGGGGGAGTTTGTCATATAGGGGGGGTATGATTGGGAATCATGCCTCTGAGTTCCATTGCAGCAACAAAATCGCAGAGGCTGGCAAAAAAGTGAGGCTCGGAAGGAGGGAGTTCATTGTCCTTGGCCTGAACAAATTTTACCACCAATTCGGAGAGAAAATTGGTGATGGAAAATTCTTCGTCATTGTTGTCCTTGACCTTGGAGGGACTGGGAGTGGACAGGAGGTTAGAGGGAGCAGCCTTAGGAGTAAGCTGCTCGGAGTGAGAGGGGGAGGAGGCAGGAGAATTGAGATCCATGCCCACAGGAGGGGGTGCTGAGCTTTGGAGAGAACCTGAAGTGTCAGCAGGGGGTTGTGTCAGTGTGTGATGACCTATAGTCACCTTATATAGACTTCCTGTACATAGTAACATGTGTATGGGCGCAGGCTGCACTCAAGTCCCACATAATAAATTGTTGAATCAAAAAAAAAAAAAAAAAAAAGTGTCAGCAGGGGAGGGAGTGGAAGGTCCAGGAGATGGAGTCTTCAGCTTGTAAACCACGAATCATTCCCAGAGAGTGTTGCATATTCGAACATTGCCTTAAGACAATAAAATCATCTCATTGATAGAAATGCCACCTGGGTGGGACTGAGTGATGATTCTAGCATCAGGCTCTTGACGAGCATGATACTGAGGAGTCTCTGGGACCTCCTCAAAGGAATGGTGAGTAAGACTGGGTGTATTAGACTTCTTTCGACAACCCATAGTGCTACAAATAACCGACCACTGAGAGGATGGTGGTGGTTACTGGAAAAGGAAGGTTTTGTGCTTATCTGACATGAGAGCAATGGATCTGGGGTAAGGCAATGCCCCCATAGTGAACTCAGACCCCAACAACACCCTAAGGGTGTGATTGGGTGAGAGGGTGTGTAGCTGGAAGAAGGCCCTCTTAGCTAACTTCTTCAGATGGAGGTGGAAGGGGATGAGGCCAGCTAAAGCCTCTGCCCCTCTAGTGGGAGATGTTTAGAAAGCACCAATAATCCACAATGCTGCCTTGTGCTGCATTGAGGAGAGGTTCCTCAGGAGCTGCTTGTTGCGAGCACCTGGGTAGAACCAGAGGTGGAAACCATAGGTAGCTATGGGGACCATGCATGCTCTGTATAGGGTCCATTTCTGATCAGAGGTTAGACCCCAGGATAAGTTACCCAACATCTCCATCGCCCTGACAGTTGACAGTGATTTGGTGGAATAATACCTGACATGCTCCTTGAATGAGAGATGCCTATTAAAGTAGAACCTGAGATACCTCCAATAGGTCTTGGGTTGGAGGGGAGAGTCACCCATGAAGGGGGCAAAGCCCAGATCAATCAGGGGGTTGTCATCTTCTGGCTTCCAGGAGAAGTGGAACAGCTCTGATTTGGAATGTTCCAATACCAGGGTGGGAGAGAAGACAGATGACAGCCAGGGCATGAGACTGCCCCAATGTAGGTGAGAGGTCAACTGACTTTCTGGCCAAAGCCAGAGAATCAGTCCAAACCAAGATAGTGGTAACACCCTCTAGGCCTACAGCCCAGGCCAGCACTAGCTGAATGGTGAAGAGCTCCACATTAGGAGCAGTGACATTGCCTACCACTCACCTAGTGGCATGCACCAAGTTACCATGGTTGTAAACCAGCACTACTGAGACAGCCTGGTATTGGCCATGCATAGGCCAACTCATATCAGTCCCACAGTAGACCATGTCTGGAAAGAGTTTTACCCTTCTCAGGATGCCCCCCATCTGTTGCAAATACCTCACCTAGCCCTCAGTGTCTTAGGGGGGCTGAATGGAACTCAATCTGGTACTGGAGCTGATTGAGAAGATGATGTTTGGGCTGGGCTTCATTGGCATCCAGTTCAAACTGCTCACTAATTTTGTCCAACCTTTTATTAGAAGTGATGAGAGGGCCTCCAGCCTTCTCACACTGCCTAGGCATCATGAGGGCAATCAACCAGGAATGGGGGGCCATCCCTATGGAGAATTCAGTCCCCAGCAACACCTTAAGGGCATGGTTGGGAGAGAGAGTCTGAAGCTAGAAGCAGGCCCTTTCAGCAAGCTTCCTGATGTACAGATGGATAGGTATCAAGCCTGCCAGGACCTCACACCCACCAGTGGGGAACATCCTAAATGCCTCAATAATCTTTTTTTTTTTTAATTCAACAATTTATTATGTGGGACTCAAGTGTAGCCCATATCCATACATATGTCACTATGTACAGGAAGTCTACATAAGGTGACTGTAGGCCATCACACACCAACACAGTCATGCCTTCCAAAGGCTACCATGACCAGGCTGGATAGCCTCACTTATGTAGACCTTCTACCTCACCCTCCCAACTGTGTGCTCCTGGTCCCCATGCTTAACATAATGGTGTTGATTCACCACAAACTCCCACCTAAGTGGACATTAACCAGGCACTGAAGGGCAGTGAGGTAATTTCCTCCACAGGGGAGAGGGTGAACTCTCTGACATCACCTTTGGCTGCTGATCAGCCATTGGCATACAGGAAAACAGACATAGAACAGGTCCCACATTTAGTAGGCAGTGCTTGGGGGTGTATACCCTGATCAAAATGTTAGATTAGATGTGATTAGTTGATCCTCTCACAGTCCCAAAGTAAATAGACCCTATAGTCAGGTGATATGTTGGACTTAGAGCAGACCTATGGATGTCGAGACTCCAGTCTCTTACAGTCATCCACAGTTTGTTTTAGTGATTTCTGGTCATTCCCTTAATCAAATCATTCCATTTCTTCGCTGTTAGGACTGTCTCTGGTCCCCCTATGCTCTGTTTTCTGTCTTAACACAAAAGCCTCACAGGAATGCACTTGGCAGCTCTCAAAGAGAGCATGCCCAATAATGTTCACTTCCCTTTGCAGGGAGAGGGATGGTGCAGGTGGTAGCTGCAGTGATGAGGGGGATATTAAATGTCCTGTGGGAGAGCCACATCAGGACAAGTGACAGCACCTGGACAAGAGGTGCTTGACCCATGTATGTGGGTCAGCAAGAATACTTGATTGGCCCCTACAAGGCTATCAACAATGTTCAGTCATAGCTGACAGTCAGCTAGGACTTGAATCCCTAAGGCCATTGCCTTTCAGGTAGAACACATTACTCCTGTGTTCTAGATTTCAGAATTGGTGTCAATGCTGTTGTTGATGCCCACTCTGGGGTTGATTGGCACCAGAGTGAGTTCTCCTTTGTCTAGGCACAGGTGGAGGAGTGGGTACTCCCAGTAATGCATAGCCAGAGTCTGTGAACAGACTACTAGCATTGGTTGAATTGGCAGATGACTCAGCTAAATATGGAGTCTCTGCCTGGCTTGGAGAGAACTCTTCAGGAATTGAGGAATTGGTCTCAATAAAGGTGAGCACTTGCTCAACCTCTGGTAATGGCAAGAGAGCCTGTAAGAGCTCTATCACAGCAAGGGCTAGATGCCCAGCAGCTCCAGGGAGGAACTGCCTCTGTACAACTGCCTGGTAAGCCCACTGGGTCACCCAGTCAATAAGATTCATAGATCTGGGAGTGCATAACAAAATGCTCCTGAAGAGTCTTTCCTCAATGCAGTACAAGGCTGCCCTGTGGATCATTGGTGCCTTTTGAACATCCCCCACAGGGGGGGCTGAGGCTCTGGCAGGCCTCATCCCCTTCCATCTACATCTTAGGAAGCTGGCCAAAAGGGCCTTCTTCAGGTTACACACCCTCTCACCCAATCATACCCTTAGGGCATTACTGGGGTCTGCCTATTTTATGGGAGTGACACCTCACCCCAGATCTATCACCTTAATGTTGCCCAAACAGCAGGAGAAGGCTGGTAGTCCCCTTGTCACATCTAATGACAGGCTGGATGAGATCAGTAAGTGGTTCAAGCCAGATGCCAATGAGACAAGGCTGGGCTTTTGTCTCCTCAACCAGTTCCTAGACCAGGTTGAATTTTGTGCCACCCCCCACAATGTTGAGGACCAGGTGAGGTATATACAGCAGATGGATGGTATCTTCAGAAGGGTGGAGCTATCCCCTGACACAGCCTACTGTGGGACTGACACAAGTCACCCCACACATGGCTTCTTCCAGGCAGTTTCGGCCACCCTGGTGTACTACTGTGGGAACCTGGCCAATGCAACTAGGAGAGCAGTCAGTGATGTTACTGCCCCTAATGCAGAGCTTTTTGCCATTTGGTTGGCATTGTCCTGGGCCATAGGCCTGGAAAGTGTCAACACTATTCTGGTGTGGACTGATTCACTGGCCTCAGCCAAGTGAGTAGTGGACCCCTGCCCCACATCAGGGCAGTCACATGCCTTGGCTATCATTCATCTTCTATTCCCATAGCTTTCTCAGCCTGGGTGGAAGGTTCAATTCTGGGAGGTTTCCTTGGGGGACCCCTGGGAGATCCACAGGGTGGCCTATATATATGCTAAATCTCTCCCACCTGTGGCCATAGGTGCACAGGTCATTAGGTCACTGAATCAGCAGTTGAAGAACACTGTTCAGTCCTGTATTGATACCTGGAGGGCCATCTTCCAGGAGCCTAAGTATAAGGGGAACTAGTTCCTAGAGGTCCTGGACCCAGCTTCAAAGAAGCCTATCCAGTCCAGGTACCACTCTGGTGGTGCCTGGTTCTCACTTCTCAGGAGAGTGCCCTCCATTCTCTCAGTGTGTTTTGCTAGATGTATCCTTGGGCACACCCCCATCAGGTCTTACAGGGCTCAATTCTTTCCTCAGGAGGGAATCTCCTGTCTGTGCAGCTCAGCCATGGTTGAGATGTGCAATCACATCCTGTAGTACTGTCGATGCTTCAAGCACCACATCAAGGGGCCCATCTACCTGGGCAACTTGATTGACTTCCTGAAGAAGAATGCCTCAGTGTTCACCTTCAGGGCTAACCCATTAGGGGTTGGATAACTGCCAAACCTAGTCCAGTTATGGACCCTGGGCCTAGCCCTTGAGTCCTTTATGGCAAATTGATGCCTATCCAACTGCCCCCTTTAGTGTCCACTGGCTTTTGCTAGTAGCAGTTAACTGGAAATTGACCCATTGTTCTGGTTCTGGGTCCCCTTGGAGATTAGCTCCTGGGGGCCTTGGGGGGTGGGCAGGGGGATGTCAAGTCTGCATCGAGCGTCCGTTTCCACACTTACAATCTGCGCACGTTTCCGAAAATCCGAAGATCCAATTCCAATCAAGTCCGACACTTTCCCGCTCCCTCCACTCGTGTTTCCTCATCAGGATCCCCCGTCCCATTGTCCGAATGGGCGGATGCACTCACGCAGTCGATTACAACCAATGCAATGCGTGGTGTCCATTCGTACATCTATCAGCACTCCCGGAAATTATTATCTTCATTCCCCAATGTCTGCTTTACTTTCCACTTTGCCTTATACTATGATTTGCGTTTTTGTGTGTTCTCCATTCTTCCGTTTGTAGTTCTGATATGCAAATGTTCTTTACCTGTAAATCCGCTTCTTTTGTCTTCCAGTTTCTTAGTTAGTTATCCGTATCACTTTCCAACAGTACTTAAGTGTAACTACCTTGTATCTCGCTCCCCAATCAGAATATCGACTTCATTTACCCTTCCTAACCTCCTGTTCGTCATCCAAGCCTTCAGGACTTGTTCCCCTCTCTGTTCTCTGACATCTCCTGTATTTCCCATTATCTTCCATCGCAGTTCCAAGCAGCTGAATCGGACCCCGTGCAGTATCAGAGGGGCACAGCACATATGCTGAGGCCAAGGGTCCACTCTCCGAATCTCCGGAACTGTCCGGAACGTAACAGTATATTCTGATTCCAACCCCCAGTACTGTTTTTTTTTCTATGCCTACTGGAACTATCACTCATGCAACTGCTCATTCGCAGAATATTGCAATCCCCAGTCATCCTCTTCCCTCTACCTCTCGACGTCGCCCTATTATTCCTGCTTTTGGTACCTCCTCCCCTCGCTTTACTGAATCCCACGCTTGCTCTGCATCACAGACCACCCTGGACACCAACACGAAGGACCCACTCATGGAAGGTGAAGAACCTGACCAGAAACAGTCCTCCAAGCATCCAGATGAGAGTCACGATGACCTTGAGTACTTCGATCCCCCTGCCAACATGGGTCCCCCCAATGACAACGGCGACCCTGAAGGCAGAGGCGATGCTCAGAACAATGGGGTTAACCAAAATGACCCACCCAATAACCCCGGAGATGATGACAGCAACCCCAATGACCCTGATGATCCTGATGATGGTGACAGCAATGGTAATTCCCTGGGCCCTCCTGATAATGAAGGAGAGCACTTCCTCTGTGTAATGGAACACCTGGCCCACGGTATCAAGTCTAGTGTGCGGAATCAGTCTGTTCCTCCCCCAGTTATCCATCCCGACAAGATTCAGGCAAAAGAACCTGATGTCTTCAACGGCACCAAGCCCCATAAACTCAATGACTTCCTTTTCCAATGCTGCATTTACTTCAATACCAACCCGCACCAGTTCCACTCTGAAACTGCTAAAGTCATGTTCACCATCTCCTACCTCTCAGGACCAGCCTGGCAGTGGTTCCAAACCATGCTCGACGCGGAACCCGACTGGAACCAGATTGCTTGGTATTCGGACTGGATGCTATTCTTGCAGGAGTTGACTGACACTTTCAGGGCCCTTGATCCGGTCAATGAGGCCGCTGAGGAACTCGAAAATCTTACAATGGCTCATGGTGCCCATATCTCCAAATACAATGTTGAATTCGCTCGTCTTGCTGGTCTCCTTAAATGGCCTGACTCCGTCCTCTGTCACCGCTATTACCGTGGCCTTCCGGATCGAATCCAAGATTCCCTCTGCTCTCTCCCAAATGGGAAACCCACTTCCTACATTGACATGCATGCCGCTGCCATGCAGATTGACAATCGCTATTGGGAATGCCAATGCGAGAAGTCTCATGCAGGGAATCATTCCAGAAACACCACCAACAAGCAAGAGTCATCTAACCAGTCGGACAAGGGCAAAGGCAAGAACCCGCAGTCTAACAACAAACCTGCCAGCAACAACTCATCACAACCCAATAAGGGTTCCCAGCCTACCAAGCCCGAACAATCCTCGTCGCCCACGCCCAACAAGCCATCCACATCATCCCCACCATCTAAACCCCTTGCAGACAAGCTCAGAAAAGATGGCAAGTTAACCCTGCAAGAACGTCAGCGCCAGATTGACAACAAACTTTGCCTTTTCTGTGGTGAAGGTGGTCACAAGGTTGACACATGCCCCTGCAAATCTGCTCCACAAGGAAAGCCTAAGGGCCGCAAGGCCCAGGTGGACGCTCCCACTGCTTCGGGTCCCCCTCCAGAGGGCTTGAAAAAATAGTGAGTGGTCCTCAGAACTCAGCACAGACTGGGGACCACGTTGGGCTCCTCTGTGCACCAGAGAGTTTCTGACTCAATGCATCCGCTCTTTCTGACCCGCATGCACTCTATGTCTCCTTCACCTCTCCCTTGCTTCTCTCTCCTGATTCCTTTTCTCCCTTCGTCATATCTGCACTCATTGACAGTGGTTCCACTCACTGTTTCATCGACTCCAGCCTGGTGCGCAAATTCAGAATTCCTACCTCGTCCATTCCTCCGGTTGAACTTTGTCTGTTTGATGGCTTGTCTAACTCCTTTATTATGCAATCTACTACTATCCCTGTAAACTTTGAATCCAGTGAATCAATGAATCTTGTCCTGTATGTTACCTGGCTCAATTCAGCTTGCTCAGTGGTTCTTGGACACGACTGGCTCACCTGCTACAATCCGTTGATTGATTGGGTCACGGGCCGCATCACATTCTGTACCCCTGGCAGTTCAGATCTTGCCCCATCTGTCCCTGCTCGCGTGTCCTCTGTCTCCACTGGATCTCCAGTTCCTGATTTGGGTACCTCTCTAGATCTGGTCTCCGTTCCTGTTCCTGATTCACCTTCCCTCACGAAGCCGGACATTCGTCTCATCAATGCTGCTGCATTCATGCGTGCTTCGTGCCTCCCTGGATCATATAGATTCGCCCTCAACCTCCGTTCTGCTGTTTCCACTGCTTCCATTTCCCCCACAGATGCCATCGACCTTTCAAATGTTCCCGAGGAATATCATGAATTTGCTGATGTTTTTAGCAAGGCCCGTGCCGATTCCCTTCCTCCTCACAGACCCTTCGATCTTCACATCAATCTTGAGGAAGGTGCATCGCCCCCTGTCAGAACGATTTATTTGTTGTCACAGGTTGAGCTAGAAGCACTCTGGGAGTTCATTGACAAACACCTGTCAATTGGTTTTATTCGCCCTTCCACTTCCCCTCATGGTGCTCCTGTTCTTTTCGTCAAGAAAAAAGATGGATCCCTCCAACTCTGTGTCGATTTCCGAGGTCTCAACTGGATTACAAAGAAAGACTGC
Source organism: Podaxis sp. C-F-101400 (assembly GCA_018524895.1). Classification (NCBI taxonomy): domain Eukaryota; kingdom Fungi; phylum Basidiomycota; class Agaricomycetes; order Agaricales; family Agaricaceae; genus Podaxis; species Podaxis sp. C-F-101400. Next base: position 14,225 of record JAEUWR010000109.1, read on the forward strand.
TATCCACTTCCCCTCATTTCTGACCTTCTTGACTCTCCCCGCAAGGCCCGCATTTATACGAAGATAGACCTCCATCATGCTTACCACCTGGTCCACATTGCCAAGGGTGATGAATGGAAGACCACATTCCGTACCCGTTACAGCTCGTTTGAATGGCTTGTAATACCATTTGGTCTTACCAATGCCCCTGCTGCCTTCCAGCGTTTTATGAATGACATCTTCAAGGACCTGCTTGATGTGTGCATTACCATTTATTTGGATGACATCCTAATCTATTCCAATAACCCTTCCGAGCACCACAAACACATCCAGGAAGTCCTCAAGCGTCTTCATCAGCATGGCCTTTATGCACATGCAGACAAATGTGAATTTCATTCCGAGTCAGTAGAGTACCTTGGTTACATCCTGTTGCCCGACGGCCTCAAGATGTCCGAGGAAAAGGTCAAGATCATCCAGGAATGGCCTGAACCGAAAAAGGTCAAGGATATTCAATCCTTCCTTGGGTTTGCTAATTTCTATTGTCACTTCATCCATGCCTATTCTGATATTGTTGTTCCACTCACTCGTCTTACCTGAAAGGGCACACCATGGAACTTCGGTGAAGAAGCCCACAAAGCATTCAATACACTCAAGGAAGCCTTTACAACTGCCCTGGTTCTCACCCATTGGATTCCAGACTCTCAAATCATTGTTGAAACCGATGCATCCGACTATGCACTAGCTGCTATCCTCTCCATCGTTGCTCCCAACGGTGACATCCACCCCATTGCCTTCCATTCCCACACATTCACTTCATCCAAGTTGAATTACGACACCCATGACAAGGAACTTCTGGCTATTTTTGAAGCCTTCCACATTTGGAGACATTACCTGGAAGGATCAGCACTTCCAATTGACGTCGTTACGGATCACAAGAACCTTGAATATTTCTGTATGACGAAAGTCCTAACCCACCGCCAGGCCCGATGGTCCAAGTTCCTTTCCCAGTTCAACCTCATCATCCGCTTCCACCCTGGTCACCTCGGAACGAAGCCTGACGCTTTGACTAGACGATGGGACGTCTATCCAAAAGGGGGGAATAGCGACTATGCTACAGTCAATCTGCACAATTTCTGACCCGTCTTCACCCAAGAACAGCTTTCCGCCTCCGTCCATGCCACCTACCTCTACACTCTGACCCTTCACGCTGCTGTGGTTATGGATACCGCTAAGCTTCACTCTGATATCCTGTCCGCACTTCCTAATGACCTGATAGCAGCTGAGCACCTCACAAACCCCGAAGGACGTTGGTCTGTAGACTCTGACGGCTTTTTACGACTCGATGACAGGATCTATGTACCTGACTCTGGCAATCTCCATCTCCGCATCTTGCAATACCACCATGATCATGCCCTGGCTGGACATTTCAGTCAAAACAAGACCCTGGAACTCATCCAGCGTGATTATACTTGGCCTGGAATCTGCGACTTCGTCAAGGATTTCTGCAAGAGCTGCGTTACATGTATGCGATCCAAGCCTCAACATCATCGACCGTACAGGAACCTCAAGCAACTTCCGATCCCCGAACGACCCTGGGACTCCATTTCTATGGATTTCATCAAAAAGCTTCCTTCCTCTTCTGGATTCGATACCATCCTCGTCATAGTTGATCGCTTCATGAAGCAAGCCATATTTGTGCCTACCCATGATACCATTACTTCTGCAGAACTCGCCCGTCTTTTTGTCCTACATGTATTCTCCAAACACGGTGTCCCTTCACACATCACTTCTGACTGCAGTTCTGAATTCGTTTCACACTTCTTCCGCTCCCTCGGACAAGCACTTGATATGAAGCTCCACTTCACTTCCGGATATCATCCAGAGGGTGACGGACAGACGGAACGCACGAACCAGACATTGGAGCAATACCTTCGGATCTATTGTAATTATCAACAGGACAACTGGGCTGAACTTCTCCCACTTGTGGAATTCGCATTCAACAACGCCCCAAGCACTACTACTGGTATCTCTCCCTTTTTCGCAAACAAGGGGTACCATCCGAACATTACTGTTCACCCCGAACGCGATCTTGCTTCCGCCCATGCCTGCCAATTCGCTGTGGATCTCGATGAGCTTCATGCCACTCTTAAATCTGAAATTGCTCATGCCCAGCATAGATACCAGGTCTCCGCCGACTCCTGTCACACTCCTGCACCCGATTTTAAGGTTGGAGACAAGGTATTCGTCAAGGCACAGTTCTTCCACACTACGAGGCCTTCAAGGAAGCTTTCTGAAAAATACCTTGGTCCCTATGAAATTATCGCTCAGGCCGGTACTCATTCATTCACAATTCAGCTACCCGACTCCATGCATGCAGTTCACCCAGTTTTCCATGTCTCTATGCTCAAACCCACAATGCCAAATCCTATTCCAGATCACACTGAACCTGCTCCTGCTCCAATCATTATTGACAGCGAACCTGAGTACGAAATTTCACAGATCGTTGATTCGAAGATTGATCGTCGAAGAGCCTGCAAATTATTATACAAGGTGATCTGGTTGGGTTATGAGGATACAGAAGAAGAATTCTCCTGGCTACCTGCAACGGAGTTAGAGCATGCTGCAGAGCTTGTAGCTGATTTCCACACTGCTTATCCCACTAAGCCTGGTCCTCTTTCCGCATTATCCTTTTCACGCTGAACTTCCGATTTTTTTTCTTATATTTTCCATTTTATTTTCAGTTTACTTTTTAGTCTCGGACAAGAAAAAAGTGTTTATATCATTCAAAATCTGCAAAAACATTTCCGACATGATACAAGTACAAGATAGCGCATGAGGAATGGATTGGGACGACCACCCTCAAGTGTCCCTATGGACCTGCCTCGTCGTTCCCTCTCCATACCTCCCTGGATCCTCCTGTCGTCCCCCAAAATTGAGATTCTGCAATGCGAGAGTATTCCGATCCAACACTGATGCCAACGCATTGTTCAACTCCGTATTCCAATTCATGTATTGCTCCTGCCACACCGATGTCTGCTCCACTGTCCGCTGCAAGTTCTGCATCGCTTCCGACGATCTCTCTAACACAAGGGTTGACCGATCCATCGCTTCCTGAGTGCGACTATGCGCCAGCCGACTTTCCACCATCTCTTCCTTCAGCTGGTCCAACTTAGACCCGAGGTAATTCATCTGCTGGGTCATTATCTTCGTCCTCGGAGATGAAGGGGACTGTTCACGGATCAGTAATATGTTTTCCAGATTGAGTGCCACTCACAATTGAGAGACCTTGCACCGGTTCAGACTCATGGCTCTGAGTCATAGCGATTGGTACGGGCGAAGCTTGCGGGACCCAAGTAGTCATTGCCGACGACATAGAAGGCGTTCCCCACGACGGATTAGAAGACGGAACTCGGGATGGAGAAGAGGTGGTAACCGGATTACTGGAGAACCCCCTTCCAATGCTAGAAGATGACGCAATGGATGCAGCCAGAGTTGCAGATACCTTCTTCTTCATCTTCCTGGCCCCTGCAGTCACAATATTCTCCGGTGCTTTTGACCCGCGGGTACTCCTACTACTCAGCAAACAACCCTGGTGCACATCCTTGCAAGGAAAGCAAGAGTTACCCGGCACCCCACGACAAGCGATGCCCATATTCGTGCATTGGACACAGGGCACTGGCATTAACCCTCCCGCTTCCGTGCTACCCTTCCCCTGATTGCCCGATCGCGCCTTCATCAATGGGATCTCGACATGAGACATCATAGGACCCACCAGCACTACCCTCTGACTCCTCATCACATGCTGACTTGGCACCGGCTCACCCGCATCTTCATCCTCATCATCATCGGACTCGACTACCCTCTTCGATTTCTTCTTCCCTTTCTCCCAAGTGGCCGCCTGACTTCCCTCTGACACCCGACGACATTTATTCGCATCCCCACCTTCCCTGACCTCAACCTCCATATCATCTGCTCCTGCTCCCTGCTTTTCCACCATTTGTGCAAGCACTTGTTGACGGAGGTTGGCATCGAGTTTGGAAAGATCAACAATCGGGATCTGGGACATAGCGGAAGATGGTGGTAAGGGTTGAGTTGTGAAATCCGATAAGTTCCCAGCTCGGATCTACTATCTGATGGTATCTGATTGATTCTCCATGCTCCTCATTTCGGCCTCGAAGGCTTGGCCATAAGGGGGGAATACTGTCAAGTCCACATCGAGCATCCGTTTCTGCGCTTACAATCTGCGCACATTTCCGAAAATCTGAAGATCCAATTCCAATCAAGTCCAACGCTTTCCCGCTCCCTCCACTCGCATTTCCTTGTCAGGATCCCCTGTCCTGTTGTCCGAATGGGTGGATGTGCTCACGCAGTCAATTACAACCAATGCAACGCATGGTGTCCATTCGTACATCTATCAGCGCTCCCGGAAATTATTATCTTCATTCCCCGATGTCTGCTTTACTTTCCGCTTTGCCTTATACTATGATTTGCGTTTTTGTGTGTTCTCCATTCTTCCGTTTGTAGTTCTGATATGCAAATGTTCTTTACCTGTAAATCCACTTCTTTTGTCTTCCGGTTTCTTAGTTATCTGTATCACTTTCCGACAGTACTTAAGCGTAACTACCTTGTATCTCACTCCCCAATCAGAATATCGACTTCGTTTACCCTTCCTAACCTCCTGTTTGTCATCCGAGCCTTCAGGACTCATTCCCCTCTCTGTTCTCTGACATCTCCTGTATTTCCCGTTATCTTCCGTCGCAGTTCCAAGCAGCCGAATCAGACCCCGTGCAGTATCGGAGGGGCACAGCACATACGCTGAGGCCAAGGGTCCACTCTCCGAATCTCCAGAACTGTCCGGAACGTAACAGGGGACTGGACTAGGGAGTAGCTTGTCTGGCAGCACTCACACACTGCCCCCTTCCTGCACTCAGTGGCCCTCAGGAAGTGAGTGTGCATTGGCCTGTAGGGGGCTTATCCCACACATCATCTTACATTGAGTAGCTACAGCGATGTATGTTACAACTGGACTGCACCCATGCACTGGTATATAAATTGTTGAACAAAAAAAAAAT
>JAEUWR010000110.1:0-125517 GCA_018524895.1 Podaxis sp. C-F-101400
GTAATACTACCACAAGCCATACATCTATGCAAGTGTTATGTATCTAATAATAGAAACATATCATAGCACGAAGCTATAGGGGATTCCAAAAATATATCTGCTCCGTCAATGCAGAGTGTATACGTTGAGGATCCAGCATGTTCTGCTGATGGCAAATATACGCATAAGCATAATGCTGATTAATTCCTCAACACCATGAAATTGGTCCCCCTTTGAAGTAAACCATGCCAAGCTAGCGTCTATGTGAGCAAATGCAGACTACTCAAGGAAGGTACGTACAACACTTGTTCCTAAAACTTGCGTTGCATTGTTAAGAAGATTATTAACTGTCACGTTAAGTCAATCTCCCTGAGCATGAATCAGTTCCGTTGGAGGATATAGAACAGTGGGGACACTTGAATTACTTGCCTTCATGGCTGTAAGCGGAGGCCCAGGATGGATACCATTGACAAGCAAGGTGCTATTTCCAGAGGACATGAGGACTTGCTAGAGAAAATATGAACAACTTCCCTGTGATTGAATCCGTTTGGAGCAATTGGCGTATTTGTTATGTTCCAAATAACCGATTTGGTAGCTGCTAAGCATGCTACCGGCATCAAAATCAGAAAAAGTAGGACATTCAATAACAGGAACATTTAATGAGTTGAGAAGTTCCAAAAGATGTTAGGCAATTATCACTCGAGAGAGAACAGGGAAGGATTTGAGAGACTGAAGTGCCTTGAGCTACTACGCCCAAATTTATAGCAATTGGGATGTGCACAACCCTGACCAAAACCGATGCTTCAGGCACTGGAGGGTCCATATGGCCCGATGTGAGTGTTTAACCAGCATGTAATGATGCTTTCACGTCGGCGAAGCGCGAGAGGACAGAGTTCTTTTACCATGCGAAGGGAGGCTTTGTCTGATGCTTGATCGACGGTGGGTTGCCCTTGCGCTGGTCCTCAGAAATAGACCAACTTGTCCTTGTTGGAGGAATGTCTGGCTTGGAATAGGAGGCAGTATCCTATGAGGGATCACCGTAACACCTTCTAGAGCCCACACATCAGCACACGTTCCACTCGGTGTCTAGAAAGAATCTTTACCGTTACACATACATATTCTTGATCAATGAATTACTCAGGATGTATCATAAGACCAGGCACAGGAAAAGATGATACATACGGAACGCGATGATGATCTTTTCTCGAGCATTCAGAAAATTTCAAGTGGGATGTCAAAAGCACACAAGTAAGGCTCCGTGAAAACAGGGTTTTGAGGTCATGTTTTAATTCTTCTTATTGTATCGTTCTTTGGGTGGCGATGACTTGTACCGTCATGGTACCTACATTCCTTACTACTTCTCCTCTGAATCAACTCGTTCGAAGAATGACCATTGTCAATCATTCGCTTTTCAGGTAATGTGCAAAGCATCGAGGGATCCGTGAAATTGACGAGCATTGGATGTTCATGTTCACGTGGTTATAAGGAGATCGGCGATTATGTTTTCTGCTCCTGCATAAGGGGCTCAGAGACATTTTCTGCTTCTAAGAGGAAACTTCTAATATGGAAGGTGCCCCAACTATTTTGATCATAAGGTCGCCAGTCGACAGAACAAGGCAGGCTCACCCGAATCGTGGGCAGGTTAATGACTCCAGACAGGGGTTGGAAGCTTTTTCAGCTTCAGGGCATATTCTCACTGTGCGAAACATACGGCATACAACGTAAATTACAGCTCTCATCGTGTCCATCAAGTATATCATTCAACTTTAAATATAATAACATAACTCAAATGAATATCACAGGTGTTACTTATGAAGGATCGAAACGACCATCTTATGGCCAGCGATAAATGTCCAGAAGCATTCAAGATTATAATGGGCACTACGCCGCTGAGGTAGTGTTACCGACGCCCTTGACATCGTCCGGAAGGGGATCCCAGATGGGGCAAAGCTGCTTCCAAGAATCTGTCAAACCCTGTGAGTCTAAAGTTCGCGCTTTCAGTAGCTATTGAACGTACCAGGGGGGTTGGGATTGGCACGCTCTACATCCTCAGGAGCTTCGGCAAAGACAATTGCAAGACCCCTTGAGAAGATTGTCAGGTCCCTTGGTGTGCGAAGGCAACTCGAGTGAACTTACTCTGCAAGGTGGAAGTCGATGTGGCTGGAACGTGGGCTGTTAGGGGATGATTTAACAATGAAACAGAAAGGCCTCACCAATGAAGAATCCAGGGACCGGGGTTATTAGTCCTGAAACGGATCGAGACGAAATCGCCCTCGGTATTGCCGATACTGACGACATCCCGGACAACAGGGTTGTCGAAGTCGAAACGGCCGGTGTCGGCGCTTCTCACCACATTGAATTCATGCTATATACATAGCTGACGTCAGAACAAAAATAGAATCCCGTAACAGAGAGCCCTGTGGCACTTACACCGTGCAAATGGAATGGATGAGGTCCTCCAATAAGACCGCTTGGGAAGTTGACTTGGACAGTTCTGTTCCTTTCTACGGTGTAGACCGATCCCTTGGGGAGGAGTTCTTGAGCAGTACGGGCACCGCTCAGAATTTGGAGCAGGACGGGGACAGTAGGGGGCCTGTAAACGGTTCCATTGATGCTGAACAAGAACGCATCCTGGTCGAATCCAAGATCAAGATTGAAGATATCATCAGCTCCATCGGGCTGCGGCTTTCCCGGAACGGGGACCTTGGGGGATGGATGCAACTCGGACTCAACGAGCGGGATTGGAGTTGCCCACTGGCTGGATTTCGGCTCCGCAACAGGTGCACCCTTATACCTGAGGATCGCAGAATTGACGCCGTCTGCAAAGGTTGTGTTGAGGTCTCTCTTTCCCGAGTTAGGGAGGGCGCGAATCCAATAGTTATCGACAGTCTGGTTGGCGTTGAGAACCACGGAGTAACGCTGGCCTATTCGCAATTATTAGCAAGACATGGAGGCGACTTGGCCATAGCATCACGAACCAGCGAAGATCTGGATGGTGTTGATAGTGTAAGGTTGAACCGCGGTGCCCTCGACCTCAATAACCGTGAGCTCGTGGTTGTCAATGGAGAACATGAAGTTGGGATCGCAGGAGATAGACAACAAGCGGATGCGGTAGCGCTTTCCCCGTTGGACATTCACGACGGCCAGGTCAACCTTTTCTCCTCCCGGGAACCTGCCTTTACCGTTGATCAAGGTGGTGTCCGCTTCCGGGATACCAGTGATAGTAGTCGCGAGTTCGTGGTACCTGTGGCGCGATGAGTTAACGGGATTCGCATCCGGAATGAGAATAGGGTGGTTACCATTCAGACAGGGTGATAATGGTCGACTCTGTACACGCGGTTCAGTTACCGTGAGCCCACTTTTATGACAGATGTCCTCACCATCGTCAACTGTACGGAATGCTATCAGAATAGATGCAGCCACATTGAATAGTCATCACTCACCATCGTACAAAGACTTAAGGGGATCAGAAGGATCGTAGATAATCAAAGCTCCCCTGACACCGTCGCAATATTGCACCCCTGAACCGGCATTGAGGTCATTCAGGTTCGTTAAGAATGCATCGTACTTACCGAAATGCGAGTGATACCAGAACGTTCCAGCCTGGTTTGCCGTGTTGAAGACGTACTGGAAAGAGTTGCCGGGGGCGATTGGGCATTGGGTTACGCCATCAACGCCGTCCATGAAATTAGTACTCCTTTGGAATAGACCGTGCCAATGCTATTTATAAAGTGAATAGCCTGCTGCTCCCAGTGTATGACGAGTACGCACGATTGTGGCTCCGCGTAGCTGATTTGGATCTGACAACTGGTTGACAACGTTGATCTTGATCTGGTCGCCCTAGTGTAGAGGCTTTTTAGCACAGTGTGGGAACGAAGACTATTAAGCACCAAACCTTGTTGGCTCTGATCACAGGTCCTGGGGTGTCGCCATTAATGAGCGAGGCACTTTCCAGCGGTCGTGAGCTAGTAATCTACAATGAGGAGTTGAAGGACCTACGAGCGGGTGAAACCATCGGGACTAATATTGCTGTTTGCGAGTCTCATTGACCCAACTGGGCCGATGACATCCGCAAAGGCAGTCGTCGCCCAAAGAAGGAGACAGCTAAACTGCAGCTTGGTGAACATCCCTCTGAAGCACAAATGGCGTTGTATAAGAGGTCAAGCGCAGCGAAGGAGAGATGTTATGGAACGAAAAAGCTGATGGAAAGACTTGGGCCTACCAGTAGACTTTTATACCTGCCCACAGCCATAGTAGTACCTGGAACAGCAACAAGTCGAGGTTACACGCCGATGTAATAGGCGCAGATAGCCGCGCGCGACTCGTTGCGGTACCGAGTCGGTTTCACGACAATGCACTGGTCCATATCCCATGGAGGGAGGAATTCCCATTTGGACTTGTTCGGAGGCGGCAAGAGTTCCTGAAGGAGACTGGTAATCTTTTTATAGCACGAGTTACTTCAGCTGGGTGGAGCGTTCTGACAGTGATTCAAGATATGATAGTCAGCCACAGGGATTCGTTCTGTTCTTCGCCCGACGCTCACGAACTTGGGAATTTTTCATCTCACGCATTTGGTTGCCTCAGTGAACGAAAGATGGAGGAACCAACTCCGAGGTGTGACGGATTCAGACGGTATTGTTCAGCGCCTCCTTGTTATTTTTGGACGACCTCGGTTTGTCACGGAATGCTGACCTAAAAACAGGTAGAGGTATCAGGATGCAAAGTGAATTTTGCGAGAACGGCTCCACAATATCATGTCTTGTTGACTCGTTGCGGTCCTACAAGTTCGGAGTGTTTCAAGCTGACAAGAGGCTGGACATTATTCAACAGCAGCAGATACTGCAGCCGTAAGCGTCAACTGTTGGGAACGAAAGTGTGAACTTTATCATTTCCAGGTGGGGATCACTGGAATTCAGACACTGCGCAAATATCTGGCAGGAGGGGACGGGGAACGAGGTAAAAGTTGTGCAAATGGAGGCAAAAAATCACTTATTCGTCTGTGCGTTTCTTAATTCTACACACCTAAGTCCGTCGAGACCGTGGGGTGCCAGGTCGGGGGGATTTGAAAGACGCATCCTGGTTCGGATATGCCGCTTGGTCCTGGAGAATCGGGACAAACCATCGGTCCCTGCACAGTCAAGTACGGCTTCTCTCGTGGATTTTTGGAACGAAGGGTGATTTGGTGCAACAGCGCCGGGCCTCTAAGAAAGTGAGCACAGTGGTGCTTAGTCAAAGTCAGCCACTGCTGATGAACTCTTGTTCGATCTTATCTATCTTATCTTATTGGCATTTGTGTCACATCGTTTGCCATGTGACACATGGTTGCTTGTGACGGTGTAACCGCACTCGCCTTCACCGTGAATCTTGCACAGTACGACTTGATAATTTATCGGAAATCTGTTGGACTTTCGAAACTGTGAATACTTCAAAGATGCGCTTTAGTTCTTTCTCGAAAAATCCTCTTAGGAATTGGTTTCCCCTTAGAAGCTCGGACATTGGCCGCCCAATGTCGGACGACCGCCAACCCGGAGCTCCTGGAAATGAGGACTACACATGAAGCTGTGAAATTACCTTAGATTCCATGTTGTCTGCTTACAAGAGCACAGGTAATGAATGTCGGTACCTCTTTACGTTCTGCAGCAGGCATGAGTTGATCAACCTCGCGCAGTGGAGTCGAGTACAGTGCATTGAACACGCGCCCTCCACGTTCTTTCGAAACATCACCGCTGTACATAAGGTCAGTTCAGCTCTTGCTTTCCTCACAACAAAATGCCACTAAACCTCAAGTATCCCAGTGTAACTCGAAAAAGCGCGGTAGCGAAGAAGGCTGATCCATCCTCTGCCACTACCGATAATGGCACCCCACCCCCTGAACGGCCCAGCTCTCCAGAGAAACCAGCAAACTCTGTAACTCAGGACCCGCGTACGCGACAACCTTTGCCAAGGAAACAGACAGACACCCCTCCTCCAACCCTTGCCCGAAAGCCTTCTCAGGCTTCGCTTCTTTCCACTGTTTCCAAGGCGGAAAAGAAACGCTCTGCATGGCGCGGTGTTACGAAAACTCTCCCCAATATCCTCAAATCGCAGCGCGGAGCTTCCTCGAGCTCTCTTGTGTCGGTCTCTCAGGAAGCCGAACAAAATGTTTCAGAATCCCCTCGGCCTGATGCGTCGCAATCTACCTCGAGTTTTCGTTCCAAGCTTCCAAGACGTGCCGCCCCGTCCCGGGAGGCGTCGACATCTGTAGAGCAGGACTCTACCCACGTCAAAGACGGCAGTCTCACGCAGGCGTCGCCCCATTTAGACCAGGCACAGGACGGTGACGAAAGGTGCGCGGAGGCTTATTTTTAATGAGTGTTCGACTGACATTGATTTCTAATCTTAGGACTGCTGCCGAGTTGTCGGACGGCTCTGGTACCGTTGTCGAGGAGCTCCAGGCCACCATGCGATCTCTTACGGAAGAGTTGTCCGCGACACGACAACGATTAGTCGAGTCCACGAACGAGTCCTCTGCCCTCCACGAACACATTCGCACCCTGGAAAAAACGCAGGACGAGCAGCTCCGTCAGAGGGTGGAGCAAGCTGTCAATCACACAAAAGACGGGCTCGTTCGCATCCATGCTTCCGAGATGGAGAATCAGCAGGAGGCCGTTCGCGCTTTGGAAAGGAGGAATGAGGAGCTATTGTTACGAATCAAGTCGCTCGAGGGGGAGACATCCGAATTGGGCCACGCTCATAACGCGGAAGCGAAGTCCCTGGAACTCAGGATTCAGAGTCTGCAGGAGTCCCTGAAGTCCTTACAGCACGAGCTAAATACGAAGGATGACAAGATGGTGGCGTTGGTTCATGAGAACGAAGATCTACGAAAACAGGTGGTCGATATGGAGAAAGACAGTCGGGCTTTAGCGGAGGGAGGAAAAGAAGCTCAGAGGAGATTGATTGACGAGGTGAATCAGCTGCGACGCCACCTCCAAGATGCACATGCCCTCGTGATGGAACGTGATGATCAAATCACCGTGCTACAGTCAGCTAAGGCAGAAATGGAAGTGTCTCTCCGGGGTGCTCAGGCCGTAGTCGACGAGCGGGAGATGGTTATCGGCGACTTGCGTCGCCGTGGGGACGTGCTCGAGGAACGAAACCGGCTACTCGAGCAGAAAGTCGTAGAAATGGAAAGGGAGATCTCCGACAATAAGGAATCAGCGAAGCGCGTCCTGGAGACGACAGTGGACGACTATGAGCGCCGGGTCGTGGATGCGATCGGTACCATTCAAGGACTCCAGACCCAGTTATCCTCCTCAGCGACCACCATCCAACAACTTCAGTCGGCCCTTGATTCTACACGCGATAATGCCGAGGAGGTCACCCAAACGACTGCTGGGTACATGGACGAGCTTCGTGAGCTGCGGAACCAGCGTACGGCACATGAAGAAACCATCCGTACCTTGGAAGAGCAGAACAAAGCGCTTCAGACAGAAAAGGCCGAGCTGGTTCGTACTTACACCTGCGAGATCGAAGCCGAAAAGCGTGCGATCCATAACCTCAGGAGATCCATGGAAACCTCGGAACGTGACCACTCTGCGAGGCAAGAGCGCTCTGCGGTCCTCGTTCAAGCCAATGAGGAGCTGCGGCGTGAGATCGTGAGCTTGAAGGAACTGCGGGAACAGGAGGAAAAGGAGTCCGGTGCACTACGGAAGGACTTGGAGGTTGCAAACGCGACACTTTGTGCTCTAGAGGAGAAGGGTAGAATTTCACTGGAGGCGGCGACGGAAGAGAAGAAGAAGCTCGCGGAAGAGGTCGATCAGTTGCGACGCCAATTGGAGGACGTACAAGGCCAGTTGAAGGAACGTGATGCCCAGGCGCAGACTTGCGTGGTGGATGCAGAAAAGTCGAAGAACGAGTTACAGACTGCGATCTCGACTATTGCGGAGCAAAAGGCGGTTATTGCTCGTCTGCAACAATCAATAGGCGAACGATCGAAAGACGATCGTCAACCCCGATTATTACTCAACATGGTGAAGGGCAATCGTAGCGACAACCAACGGCGTCGCTCCTCAACAGTCTCTCGCACCGAGCCGTCGAAAGCCGTCGAAATGAGTAAGCGCTCTACAAACACTCCGAGTCACAATGAAGCGCCCAGAAAGCCAATCCGGCGCGAGAGCGCGCCTCCGGCTACACCCACTTCGACAGTCGCAAAACAACCCGATATTGGACCATCTGGTTCCCCGCGATTGCCTGTCTCTCCCACCCACGAGGCTGTGAGAATGTTGAAAGACCACGAACAAGCGTTCCAGGCAAACTCGACAGATTCGGATTCGGAAGGCGACCATCATTCCAGTTCGCAGCGTCAGGTTAGAGACGTTAAACGATTGACGCAGCAGACCCAGGCGGGTCTGGTATATCGCATGGGCCATGCTGTGTTTGGCAGCCTTTGGCGGAGGATATGGGGTTAAGGGTCTTGGTGAGCGTGATTTGTATGGTTTCAGTTCGACTTCGTTTGCATAATTTATTCGGCCTTTCGATTCCATCTTACGATTTTCTTTATTGTACCTTCCTTTGATTTCTCCTGTCAAACGTTTGCGTGCTGGGGCGCTGCCCCTTTTCCTTGTTGTATTTGTACCTTGATAAAAGACCTTGGGCCTCACTGCTGCGTCCGACGTGATGACGAGTTTGACGGCAAGGCAGCCTCAATTCTTTGCGTAATTTCCATGGTGAAACTAACTACAGCGGCGCGAACACGCCAATACCACGTTATTTGAGCAATAAAAGAGGAGACTACCTCGCGAGCCATGTTACCCCCCACCACCCGCCAATCCCCAATAACCTCGTATGGCAGCCACCCTCGTCTCGGGTATGACGAGGCCTCGTGCAACAGTCACACCGCCTTCGACTCCACAGGGTGGGGTACAACCTTTGCCCTTGAACATTTCCCGAACTTCGATTTCGTCATCGCCGTCAAAACCGCAGAAACAGCCACTCCATCGCACAGCAGGAAGCCTCCGGAAGGTATTCAGAAGATCGAAGTCATCACTAATGTCAACTGGCAATGATCCCCAGTGGGTAGAACCTGCAACGTCTCGGAGCGGGATCCAGGAGGTGACTTTTATTTAGGTCTATCTCGGCGGAGAGATCCGTACAAGACGAACAAGGCGGTAGTGCCATTCCAGAGCATCGTTGCCGCGAGCAGGAGCTTCAGACTTCGCTGGACGCATTGCAAGTGGAGCTAAGGGAAAAGGAGGAGAGGCTAAGATTGCTGGCCCAGGAAAACGCGGGATGTCGTCAGGAAATTTTGAGTATGGCCAAGCAGCTGGAGGACCGCGATGAGGAAGTCCGACTTCTGAAGCAGGAGGTGGATAATGAAAGACGAAGAGCGGAGCTTGCGGTTACGGAGGCGAATGATGAGAGGCTGGTCGGCACGACGGAACGTATTCGCGAATTAGAGTCACAGCTACAAACTTCCTTGGAGGCTTCATACACACAAGTCGCGGACGCGACTACGTTAGCTGGGGAACGCGAACAGCAGCTTAGGGAGCTCCAGCGACAGTACGTAATGTTGGAAGACATCCTCGGCACGAAAGAGAAAGAGCTCGATGATCTTTCCTCTTCCCGGATCGGTATGGAAGATACCAACCGTGCCCTGCGCCAACGTGTTGGAAGGTTGAATGTTGTTCGCTCACGACTCGAATCATTGTTTAACCAAGCGAATACACGGGCGGACCTGCTTAAACGACAACTCGATCTCAACGTATCGTTGTCCTTTTTATTTCTTTTCTTTCTCGTTCTGTTTTGTTTTATGTCACTTTTTCTCAACCGTCTTCACGATTTCTTGGTAGCTCAGACAGCACCACCTACCAGGACCTGCGGTATTTAACTAGTATTGTCGTGCAATCCACTGAACGTATTAAAGGCGTTTGGCCCTCAGGACTGCCATACAGCTTGTCATAATTAAGTAATTTATGTGCCAATTTTCCTTGGCGTGCACAGTAAGCTGGTGATCTAATTTTATAGATCTTATCCATGTGACAGTAACCGGTGAGGCCGTGACAGCACGATATCCGTTTGGTTTTCTCCTGTCTTGTGCGACGACCATGCGACGCGACAAACGCCAAAATGGAGACCTGAGGGAGATAAGAATTACGTATGAGGGCCTTGTGAGAGTGGATGGCTCGGCGAGATTCAGTTATGGTGAGCGATGCTCATGGTTCCGACCCCTGTTAACTCTCGTTTCGTAGGGGATGCGGTCTCGCTAGCCTCGGTTTCTGGACCTATAGAAGTCAGGCTTGCAGCAGAGCAGGCTTCTCAGGCAACCTTCGAAGTTATGGCGCGTCCAATATCCAATGTACCCGCAACAGAATCCAAGTCATTCTCATCAGCAATTCGTGCCGCCCTTCTTCCCTCCCTGATCTTGAACAAACATCCCCGTACGCTTATCCAGCTCATTGTACAAGGGCTCAGCGTCCCGCGGACGCCATGGAAGGACGTGCTGGTTGCTTCTATGATCAATGCAAGTACATTGGCACTGTTGAATGCTGGTTCAATTCCGATGCGGGGAGTAGTTTGTGCCGTTGCTATTGGCCGTCTGCCCGGAATTGGTATTGTTGTTGATCCATCGGAGGAGGAGTGTGCAGATATGGATGTAGGTGGCTGTTTTGCTTTTATTTTTGCTGAGGGCGTGGGGAGGTGTGTAGAAAGTGTGTGGACGAGTTGGCGTTCAAAATCGGGGATATTCGATGAGAAGGATTTCGCCGAGGCCCGAGAACTGGCCAAGGACGCAGCACGGAACGTGTATAATGCAATAAAAAGGAGCACTTCGTGGATGGGTACCACTGAACCGTTCGAGCTTGTGCCCCCTGTCCTGATGAAAACAGTGGGTGGAAAAGAAAGCGAAGGAGGAGACGACAGCGAGGACGATAGAATGGAAATCTGGTACGTTTATGCGCTTCGTGTCATGTGTTCTTCCATTTCGAGCCTTGTACTTACCGAAAAGCTAGAGGTGAACATGACATATTCCGTCATCCCGTCCGTTGCGGCGCTGGTGGCGTGGTCGAAAGGCCATTCAGATTTCACTTGAATTGACAACGGACATAGACGCCTTATTTGATTTGCCGTTTGCTTGCGGACCCTCCATTACGTGTGGACGCAATTCATCGTTCCGAGTCTCGAACGAGATTAAAGCAAGTTTGAGCACCGGAATGTCGCACGGCAACAACAACGCTTGCTACCATTGTCGGAATACTTGAACTCTTGTACACTCTTCATCGCTCGACAAATCATTATGTACTGCACAACACATCGACCCGAGTTCAACGGCACTTGAACTCGGCTTACAGTCAGCCACAACCGCCCAACCCGTTCAGTTTAATCACCGGGATGCACCCACTTACCATGTTTGTCTAAATCGCAATTTGCCCCCTTACCATCTGTCTTGTTTTGTTCTAGCTTTGAGGCGCCGATGAATACCCGAATCCTAATGGGATTCCTTGCTGGGTGTATATAATGAACAAATCGTTCGGGTTTCGGGACTCTCGACGAACTCTACGCTACTCTCCGCCCACCCAAGGAGTTCTCTCTCTGCCGTTCTGTCGTTCCTATATTCCACCCAACTGTACGATTATAGTGTGACGCTGCTGTACTCTGGGAAGATTTTTGAAGATGTGGAAGGGTGTATTATCTTTTGCTGTAGAGGTTCTGCTGATACCTCAGGTTTTATGTGCGTATGATTATGTGATCATAGGAGGGGGAAACGGGTGAGTATCTATCTTCCCATCTGATCAAGGGACTCACACTGTAAATAGAGGTTTGGTCGTTGCGAGTCGCCTTTCAGAAGATCCGAACCTGAACGTATTGGTACTGGAAGCTGGTTCAGAGGTAGAGAACCTACCTGAGGTGAAATCTATCAAATATGACTTGATCTTCATGTTTCTGACTGACGCCAAACCTCAAACTCACGGCGTGACAGGTTTATGTCCCAGGGCTTATTGGAACTGGACAGTCGTTCACTTCGCTTAATTGGGCTTATTCGACCGTGCCACAAAGGAATTTGAATGACAGGACTTTGGTCGTTAACGCTGGGAGAGCGCTGGGAGGGAGTACCATTAGTAAGTTAGACCTGTTTTACTCGTTCCTGGCTGGATTTAACTTTGAGCATAGTCAATTCTATGATCATGGTGAGTCAACATCGGACTAAGTCAACATCTACCACGTCTAACTCATGTCCTCAACCCTATTACAGACCCGAGCGACGAAGGCCCAATACGACGCCCTCGGAGCCCTCAACAACTCGACGTCGTGGACGTGGGATGCCATCCTTCCTTACTTTAAACGCTCAGAAATCTTTACGCCTCCGAACATGAACCAAAGTGCTAATGGTGCAAGCTACGATGAGTCCGTTCATGGGACCTCTTCTCAAGAGGACCCTGACAAAGGGAGAGTGAAAGTCGGATTTCCGAATTTCTTTTACCCTCAGAGCAACATGTTTACTCAGGCTTTGACGAACAACCAAAACGGCACAGGCCTGGGCTTTCAGAAGGCGCAAGACCTGTCGGACGGGGAGGTGCTGCGGCGGGTGGGCATTGCGAGCAACTCCCTGGACGCGTCAAATAATACCAGATGTTCTGCCGTATGTGGATACATTTCCCCCTTTGCGCATCAACGACCAAATTTGCATATTATTACGCGAGCAACTGTCTCGAGGATCGAATGGGATGACAAAAAGAGGGGCGGGTTGTTGGTTGCACGGCGAGTCGAATACTACATTGACGGAGAGAGTGCGCCAAGATATGCAGATGTGAGTGCGGTGGGAGGAGAAGTCGTCCTTGCCGCCGGAACCATCGGAACGCCAAAGATTATGGAGTTATCTGGTGTGGGGAATGTAACGTAAGTGCATGCTCTACTAAATGCTATTTTTGTGTCTGACGGCGGCCCCAGCTTGTTGAAGAGCTTAGGCATTGATGTTAAATTAGAGTTGCCGAGTATTGGCGAGAACCTCGCTGGTATGTTCGATTAATCATCATCCTACAACACACTTTGGTTTATTGGACACATAGATCATGTCCACAGCTGGGCAAACGCGGTTACCAACGCTTCGTAAGGCTCTCCTCCTTCGTAACTCTCTTTGTTTTTCAATGCCATATCATCAGGATTACCAAGGACATTCTTGGACTCAACGACAAGTTCAGGGAGGAGCAATTAGACCTCTGGTATGAGAGCCGCTCGGGTCTTTATTCCGCTGCCCCCCGGACAATCGGTCTTGCAGGCGCGACTGACCTTCTGCCGAGGGATCGCATCGCCGACCTTATTAACAATGCCAAACGGGACCTCGACAAATATGCCTCTCAATACGCTAACGGCAATGGCCCACTTCAACGTGGAATCAAAGTCCAACACGAAATCGCACTAAATCTCTACGACCAGGACCAGCAGGTACCAATTGAGCTCAATGTTGGTAAGCCACGCTGTTCTTGTTGTACTCTGGAATTAAGTTAACGCACTGCCGCAGAACCGGGGTATGCTGGGCCGACACCTCTTCCTGACCGCGGCGGAAAGAACTTTACCACAATTAGTGCTGTCTTCTATAGCCCCCTCTCACGGGGTCGGTCGCATATAAACTCGACGGATCCTACCGCTCGACCCGCTGTCGACCCAGCGTATTGGTCACATCCAATTGACGTCGCGATGCTTGTTGGCGGTCTCCAAGCCGCTCGAAAGGTTCTTCGGTCCCCGCCCTTGGATGGCATTTTTGTGGAAGAATTTGAACCTGGTAGAAACGTTGAATCTGACGAACAGGTGGAAGCTTATCTGAGGAGCGTCGCAGCGAGCGATAATCACGAAGTTGGAACTATGTCGATGATGCCGAGGTCATTGGGTGGTGTGGTTGACACTGAGTTAAAGGTATATGGGATTGGTAACGTGCGAGTGGCAGATGCGGGTATCATACCAATGCCTATAAGTGCGCATTTAGTGAGTCTGGCCGTTAGGATTAATGATTATCCTGCTAACATGGCACGATTAGGCTTCGACGGTATATATGATCGGTGAAAAGGTATACTTCCACGATACTTTTTGTATGGAAACAGCTGATCGTGTGCTCAGGCAGCGGACTTCATCAAGTCCGAGAGGCGACGTCAAGTGGCTACCTCGCTTCTTTATCAGACAAGCTTGGATACCTGAATCAACCTTTTAACTTCGCACCGGAAGAATAGTTATTGCCGTCGGCCCCGATGTAGCCTCCGAAATGCTTGTGTACATATATGTATCAACGGGAATGTTATGAGTAATCAGAACCTAACCAGCACTCGGTCATCAACGCTTCGACGGAACCACTTGCCATCTCCCTTGCTTCTAAAGAATGAATTCCCCGGCCCTCGCATCTTTTGTTATGGGCCTCATCTTTGACAGTTCCTAAAACGCTTGAGAGCGCCGAGATTCTCTGCCGAGGTACGATTTCGAAGGACAAGATCCTGGCCTCATTCGCTAACGATAAAATGCCCGCCGTCGGCAGTAATGAAATGGAACTTGAAGAGAGCGTAGAATCGCAAGCTGAGGCCTTTTAAATTCCAATGTTTTCATCCCCACGAGTAACCGCATGTGGTTAGCTGCTGCCTCTGTCAGACGCCGATTGAAGCCCCCAGGCATTAAATGGTTGTCGTTGAGCTTCAATCGTGAGAAACAAACTACAGCTGCGATTGTTTGTTGGAATTGACTATTGGTTCTGTTCGGCCCCGTACTGATTTCAGGACGGGTTTCAACAGATCGCTCTCCCAGGGAGAATATGATGCGCCTGTAAAGCGGATCTATGGAATGGAAAGACAATGACAAGAGCGTACCTCGGAGGCAAGTAAAGCGACAAGCAGAAATAGAAAGACGGCCGATGCCGATAACCGTTGTGTGAGAAACTGGCATTTCGATGCCACAATTGACGGAGTGGGGAGAGACAAGGTGCACAACAGCCCTGTGACACGAAAGGCGTGAGGAAATTGCAAAGGCGCACACCAGGTGAGAACTAGATGGTGACAATATGAACCGGTCCATACTTTGAAGAGACGTCGTTGTTGCTAGCCGTCTCTTAGTCCTGAACTGTTGCCTCTAACAGGTGACATGCCGCATTTAATATAATTCAGTATGATTTATGTACTGAGGTATATGGTAAGGAAAAAGGCTGAGAACCCGAGGGCATGCATAATTCAACCGACAGAATACAACGGTGTTTCGACTTTTCCATAATTATCAGCCGAACTGAGCCCCGGACACGACGGCGAACGAAGCAGGCGGTGCTGAATGTTCTGCTTCCTAGCTCCACTCTTCTCTCCAGACTTCTCAGAGCTTAGCGATTCAATTGGAACAAGTGGAGAATAGAGGCCGCCTGCAATTTCCACTTTTGATGAAAACTGAAACTTGGACCCCCTACAGGCTGATAGAATAGCCAACGATGGGCCTCAATTTCTAGCGCCAATTTGCTCGGATCTTTGGCAAATGGTCTCCATTCGTGCCATTAGGTGGAACAGAAACCATTAACTCTGTGGGTATAGTGGTCTTTCACGAAAGTTACACCAACCAGTCGGACCAACACCGGATCCTCTTGGGTGGACGTGACGTATAACGGGACGCACTAATAGACCTTGGAAACATGTGGCTGTTGGGCTCAAGATGCCAGGATACTAATCGCATACTTACCCGTGAAAGCCAAGAGAATGTATGGGTAGGCTTCGGCATTGTGTTTTATACACGTCAACAGCCAACGCGTGCATTTTCGCAGGCCATTCGACGTCGGAAGGTTCTCTACTAAGCTATTCACAGATGAAGTCAAGGTACGTGCAACCTCGACAATTCAACATCTCTTTTTCTTGATACCAATGACCCCGGTCCCCCTTCTGAATCACCTGACGTTAAGTACAACACAGTAGAAACATACTTCTTTTGGAAGTGTGGTGCCTCGGCCCGTGGCCAAGCTCGGAACCGTGCAAAGTCCCGAGGATCCCAATGCTGGTCGCCGCTATTGGAAGGCGTGCAGTCGGCTTTTAGGCTTCATCGCATCAGTGGAGTTGTAGGACTATACCGTGGCGAGCGACCCTGAATAACTGCAGTGCCATGGCTCTGAACACCGACTATCATTTCCTCGACCACCGGCTCACCCAGTATAAAAACTACAGCATGTATATACCCCCCATCCGCCACCGCTTCCTCATCAGCTCTCTAAACTCGCCCCTACTTCCTTAACTTCGTTCCGCGACGAGGATGTTTTGGTCGTGGCAATTTGCGTTCCTTCTTGGGTTGGCCTCCACCGCTCTTGCGGGGCGTGGACGTCCCACCGAACTCGTTCTCACCAACAAGAACATCTCACCCGATGGGTTCACTCGAGTGTATGTCACCATTATTTTTCCCCCATGACATGTGTTAACAATATTGAATGCCAGTGCTTCGCTTGTCAATGACCAAACCCCAGGACCTGTAATTAGAGTAAACAAGGTATGACCAACGGCAGACTTCAGACGTTTGTCCCATCTCAGGCCGCCCCAGGGTGATCAAGTCAAGGTCAACGTCGTCAATAAATTATCAGATCCGAGCCAGTTGCGGGGTGCTACTCTAGTGGGTACCTTCCGACTTGAAGAGCGCGATTGTTCTGAACTACAGATAGCATTGGCACGGTATACTTCAAAAGGGTTCCAATTACATGGATGGTGTTGAGGGCGTCACTCAGTGTCCGATCGCTCCTAACAATTCTTTTGAGTATGTCTTCAACGCAGACGTTGCCGGGACATTCTGGTATCACTCGCACTTTGGTGAGTACGTTTCTTCATTCAGCTGGGCTCGAACAAGTTAATGACTACGACAGCGATACAATACTGCGATGGTGTTAGAGGCGTGATAATCGTATATGATCCTCAAGATCCACTCAAGTCTTTTTATGATGGTAGGTGATGTCTTTTCCTTGTTGATCTCGGATCTCTGACGTGACCTTCATGTAGTCGATAATGGTAATTCAATACCTAACAGGAACGCACCTGTATACTCACGATTGTTTCAGAGGACACTATCATTACTCTGTCCGAATGGTAGGTCCCTCCGTCCTTGCATGATTAGGAACCATTAGTCAAACATTTTATTCGTAGGTATCACACCCTCGCTCCTTCGATCTCAGGTCAGCCAGCTGCGGACAGTACCTTGATCAATGGTAAAGGCAGATATCCCGGGGGTCCCAGCACCGACCTAGCTGTCGTTAATGTACACAGAGGGAAGCGCTATCGCCTCCGCCTGATATCTATCTCTTGCGATCCCAACTTCATATTCTCCATCGACAACCATGACCTCACTGTCATTGAGGTTGAGAGTGTAGCAGTCAAACCGTACACAGTCAATACCATCCAAATGTTTGCTGGTAGGTGTTACTATGGTCATCCCGCTTGGATCCTCCTGAAATGAAAGCAGGCCAGCGATATTCCGTCGTTCTGAACGCTAACCAGCCACCTGCAAATTACTGGATTCGCGCCCTCCCCAACACCGGAAATCGAAATTTGAATACAACTTTCGAGAATGGTGTCAATTCTGCCATCCTCAGGTACAAAGGCGCGGGCCGCAAGGAGCCGACAACTACTCAGCAGACCACCCAAAACAAGCTCGTCGAAACTGAATTGCACCCTATGGTCGAGCCGATGGCTCCTGGAAATCCTAGTCCCGATGGTGCCGACTACGTCTTCAATCTTACCTTGGGATTTGACGAGGCCTCCTGGTTGTTTAGCGTGAACGGTCATGTTTTCTCAGCTCCAACTGTTCCTGTCTTACTTCAGATTATGAGCGGTGCTCGTAGTGCTCACGAGCTCCTCCCTGAAGGAAGTGTCTTTGTCGTCGAGAGGAACAAGACCGTCCAGGTGAATATTCCTGGTGGCCTCGAGGGCGGACCACATCCATTCCATTTGCATGGCGTAAGTCGTCGCCTACATTTTTGTTGACCGATAGATGTTCTGACGTCCAAACCAGCACGATTTCTCCGTCATCAGAAGTGCTAATAGCGGGCAGTTCAATTTCTTGGACCCCATCAGACGAGATGTGGTTGCTACTAGTACAACTGAAGGCGATATCGTTGCTATACGCTTCAGGACTGATAATCCTGGTCCTTGGATCATCCATTGGTGAGTTCCAACCCGACATCACCCTGGGCATTCAAACTTAGCGGAACGTCTTCTAGTCACATCGATTTCCACCTAGTCGAGTGAGTCCACTTCAAGCTATCCTCAGGGTCTGTTGGGTCTGACTAGCTCAATAGAGGCCTTGCATTTGTCTTCGCTGAGGCACCCGATGAGACCATTTCCTCAAATGGGGTCCCACCTGGTTTGTAAAATTGTTTTTGGGTCAAAGTTGTACTTCTGACGAAGCCCTGCAGCCGAGTGGGATGACCTTTGCCCTACCTGGGACGCCCTTCCCGATGACGTTAAACATGCTCATATCGTTCCGAGTGCCGCCGTTTGAGGCCGCCGCACGCCATAATCTGCCAGCTTACTGATCCATCTTCATTTCTAAGCTCCTTCCCTCATTTAGTGCTTTGTAAGGCGAGTAAGCTCGCTGGGTGCGAGGGCCCGGTGTGTCGTTGACCTCAGTAGTACACCAACGAATGGCGGAGGCGACTACATGATCACGGTAGAAGCTAAAGAAAGTAATCTACACCACTGTACGTTAAATATGCCGATTTTCCCAATTTCCCACGCAGCCATGTAGGTACCTCCACAGCTTTCTAGATATCGAATCTTTATAATTATAATTATACTTTGTCATTAACAGAAACCCCTGCCGATCTTTCAGAGTTGACTGATTCATCCTATCCAACAAATTATTGGAGGTCGGTGGGATCAATGCCAGGACCCATGTTGTCCCGGAAGCGTGGGCTTTAGACCCAGAAGTACTTAAGCACTCAGTTGAGCGGCATCATTGGGTGACAGCCAAGAGGCTCCACATAACCGATTGTCGGAAAGTGGCCCCGGGTGCAGAAGTTCATTGGTGAGATTCTTTGTGTTCCCCGCGATGGATGTCTGAGAGCCTAATATATTCACGTTTCTTTATCTCACAGTGATAAACACACTGAGCGCAGGCCTATCGACGGGTCCTTTCAGGTCCCTTCATCCTACCTGTATGATTCCAACCAAGAAGGGACTATGTTGGCGCCAAGAAAAACATAGGCTATTTGAAATAATATTGAGTAACCGACTTCTAAATGCGGTTGTCCTTTCGAAGCGGGCTGATTGGCTGGGTGGATCAAGCCACCTTCGTTCGCCTCAACCATCTTGTCTTTCTACTTCCATCTCCTCGCCTCCATGCCCTTCACTGCCCTCGTTCAGAGGCAGTTTATTCTGCGCACCTTCTCTCACGCTCACGAGGCCTTTTCTATTGGGAAAACCCGTGGCGTAACGACAAGTACGACTAGAAGGAGGCGCGCAGGCTTAATCAAGGAAAATTGTTCAGGAGGACGTGAAGCGGACTCCGCGAATGGCACACCTAGTGAAGATCGCACTCATATTCCAGCATGGATCCATCATCTTGACTCATTTCGCCATCGTTCATTTTGCGCGACATCAAGTGTGCACACCCGTCCGACGGCTTTGTTGGGCTCTGCCATGCGTTCCGTCACGAATCAGCAGCTTCTGCATCAGTCTATCGTGAAGCCGTCGGCAAGCCCTTCTGTTGTTCAGGCCCGCCAGTGTAAAACCTCGGCTCAATACATCAAAGATATCGAGGAACTCGTCCGAGGGAATGAGATATTCAGGCAGGAAACATTGAGGACCCACCCACAGTTTTTCGAAGAGTCAGCGAAAGGGCAGAGTACGTGAAGCACATGCTCTGTTCTTTCCGCACGCCCACACGCTTTGACACTCAGAACCGCCTTACATGTTAATTGACTGCTCCGATAGTCGGTACGTATATTAGTCGATTTTCTCAGAGATATCCACCTTGACGTCTCGCTTAGGGTAGCTGAACAAGCGATCTTTGATGCGCAGCCGGGCACAATGTTCACGTCTGGATCTATTGCGAACCAGTTTCACGAGTGGGATCTGAATTCGTGCGTTGGCGTCGCTTCTTTTCGTCATCTTCCGTGCTGATGGCTTTAGAAACTCCGTTCTCTCGTATGCTGTCGAGACTCTCGAAGTAAGGCACGTCATCGTCATGGGTCACTATGGTTGTGGTGGGGTAGCTGCGTCCATGTTACCTGTGTCTTTGCCTTTGGAACACCCAGCCCATATCGCTGTTCAAACATGGATCCAGCCGATTCGCGAATTATACCAAACTTCGAAACGGTGTGTTTAGTATTCTCCTTGTTAATCATTATCCTGTTTACACTTTCCCCCATTAGACCAGAAATTGTGGCCCACCGGGACAAACATAAACACATCCCGATAACCGAACTTCCGGAGCTTCATGATCGTATGTTTTGGCCCTCTTTTCGAAGGAAGGATTATCCAATGCTGTTTTCCTAGCTGCATTCCGAGCCCTGGTAGAAGAGAACGTCAAAGCAAACGTGAATCGCATCGCTCGCTCCTACGTCATGCGCGACGTAAATTTCTTCCATTGTCTCCTTTTGAATCTCGCTGACAATTCCATTCCGATAGCACTACGCCTCGCTCGCACTTCCGCCATCCACACCCGCACCTGAACTCCCCGAAGATCCAAACTCGCTCAAAGGGACACACGTATTCATTCACGGATGGGTGTATGACCTCGAGAATGGCGAAGTGACGGACTTGAATGTCACTGTTGGACCACCTGGGAGAGAGATTCCACCGAGTCCGTGGCCGAGTACGGAGGTGAGGGAGAAGGAGAAGAGGGCGAAATGGGAGGCGAAGGTGAGGAAAGACAAAGAAGAGAGGGAGAGGGAGAAGATGTTGATGCTTGAAGAGAAAATGGAGGTTTCCCAAAGGTCGGCGAATGTCTGATGGTTACTTGGAAATTTGTGCTCAATATATATCTTGAGTTGACGCACAAAAAGACGACCACCACAGTCGGGCTGCCTGTAGCCTTCTATATTTAACGAGGTCAATCAGCCATTAGCGTTTGTTCTAAACAAACCGCAGATCAGCTCCAAGATGCATCCTTTCATGAGTGGCGTGGTATAATCCTAAATTGACTCCGACCAAGCAAGTTGGAGTGATATCCATGAGAAAGAGTTAGTTGTTCAACGGCTTCTCATCGTCAGATCAACTTCTGTGTCGAATCTATCTCGCACGATGGCCGGCCTTATGAGTATAAAACTCGCCATATTGACTTTTCCCTGGTTCTGTAACGTCGTTTGAAAGACCTATGGGTCTATTCCCCAGAAAGTCGGGGCCACGGGGACACTTTGAGGTGAGCACTTCGGAATCCCCACTAGAGCACCGTTGACAGGGTTCCACCCCAGCCCCTGAACAAGCCACAAGTCAGGAAGCTAGACTTCACCTTTCGCGCTCTGGCTTTCGTCATCTTCGAGCTTAGCTTTCTCGCATTAGCCTATCGCTGTTTGAGAAAGCCCATCCCCATTTACCCGCCATCCTCCATTTCGGTCTCGGAAGCCAAAGCGATTACCACCGCCGTCGCAGTTGTCTGGCACTCACTTGCTGCTTGGCTCATCAAAGACATAGTTTCCTCCATTTTCAGTGCAGAATGTATCGCGCAATACCGCCGCACAGGATGCCTTGAACCTGATGACACAGATCGGGTCTCTCGTATTACGAGCGGGCTTTTGGTTCATATGTCATACTTCTTCACAAAGCGACCTACCCTCGAGTACCGGCTCGCCTTTGTTTTGGGGTTGTTAGTCACGTCGTTGGGCCCGCTCGGTCCTAGCGTGCTAACCCTGAACAACATACCGATGACGCGACACCAAAACCTGCGCATTGCGAACTTGACGATGATGAAACCCTTTGGGCTCAATTCCCAACAGCTATGCTCCAAGAGGGCGGGTATGATTGTGGAGCTTGAAATTTTAGAGAAACAGGTGTATGGGTATGAGACAGATACAGAAAGAATGCTTATTCCGTGGCCCGATCCCAACTCCGGAATAAGCCGAGGTATTATCAGATATGAAAGTGACGTCGTGGTGTATAATTACACGTGCCGATGGCCCAAATTTCTCAAACCCCCTGTTGGACACGAAACCAAGATCCAGATTACATTTCCGGGCGTGGCCGATGATGCCACTTGGATCGGATGGGGGCAGGACGAGATACCCCCTGATTGTGCGTCATGTCCCTCCGCCGTTTCTTTGGACAACTGAATAAATTGCATCTGCAGTATGTATAGTGCCCCTTGTCAATTTTCAGGCAGGCTCCAGCGGATCTCTTGGACCGTCTGCTTTCTTCTTTGCAGCGCCAACAGCTGAGATGGATCTTAGAAGCATAAATACCTCAATTCCCGTACATCTCTCCGGTTACAAAAGGCCCACCATAGTCGGCGCCCTCCTCTGCGACCCTCATTTCAAGATTCAGAGAGCCCAGGTGACGCTGTCCAATGGCCGGCTAACCGCCGTCATTCTCCAAGACTCGCCGCTCGTTGGAAATATTCCAGAGCATGCTGCCAATGCCATATTCTCCCAGGGGCTTGTATACGCCTTGGGGCCCGAGAAGCTGACATCACCTCCCATTAATGCCGTGGCAATGGTCACCTTCCTGGAACCCAGCAAATACAATGAACACCGGCCGTTCCAACCACTTTCGTTGGCCCAGATCAATGAGAATATGAATCGGATCCTCAAATCTGCTGCGAAGGCGTATATTAGCGGATATATAAATTATGATGCCAATCTCACAAACCCGATGCCGGCTGCGCTTCCCGATTATGTCTGGTTACATCAGAGCGCATCGCTGCAATACCAACAGATTTCGGTGGTTTCCAGTCGCCCATTCTTCCTTGCCCTTGGAGTGCTGGATGGGATCATAGTTGCCATTCTAGCCACTCTCATGATGGCCGTGGATACTGCAAATATGTGGTTGTTCAGCTTGGAGACGTTGAAGAGGGTTTATCACAGAGGTGCCACATCCTTTATGTTTCTCGTGCAATCCAATTGCCTGATATTGTTTCTTGCTCACGTTAGAATAACATTGACTCGGATAATTCCCTTGGTTTCAAAGTCGCTTTTTGCTTCTAATGGTTTTTTACTTGTGGGATTTTATAGAAAATGTCTTCTCTGACTCGAGAGTCATAACCGTGGAATAGACTGTTAAGCGAATGAACCAGCGCATCGTGGCTCAATATCGACTCGAATCAAGCGCCGCCTAAATTTGTCAATCAACTGCAGTCAGTACTAAAGCACACCGCGCTCTCACACTTGCGCTCCCCAGTTCTATTAAGTTTCTAGCCATTTCACATGGCATACACGCGAACGACAGCAGATAACTGTGGTACCCTTTGACATTGGCAGCAGTCAACAAGCTCTTTTGCCATTCCCGCTGCACAAATCAAATGTCCACCACCACATCCGTGACTTAGCAAATTGCTTGTAAGTGTCATCGCGTCGCCGTGGATTTATCGTAAACCCCACCGCGTATGCATATACTTTATTATCTGACACTCCCGTTCCGTTGGTCTAACAGAAGAGTAGCCAACTTCATCATACAGGGAGTACGGAGAAGACGAATTGACCACCTGATCCTTCGCTTTGGTCCTTGTGCCAAATGTCTATTGCATACAACTATCAAGTCACCAACCCGGCAGATTTCGGGGACCATCACTAGAAGCCGCCTGCTTCAATGACCGGCGCAGATCTCGGATGGGGGCTACTTGTTGCTAAAGAAGTGGAAGTGAGTCGGAGAATGCAGATTCTCGGCCGGACGTAAGGTTTCAAGTGGAATTTTTCTGGGCTGCTCATAGCCCCTGCACCTTCAGATTTTTTCGCCACGCTCTCTCCCCAAGCATATCCACTTTTTCTATTCCTAGGATCGAAATTCCTCGTACCCAACTACTGCTTCGTTAAAACGCTGACGGAAACCATACGATGCAGTCATTCAAAAAATGGAAACTGATGAGGAGTTAAGAAGCCCTATGATGTCATATGTTCTCACCGGTGGAACATGGCCTTCGATTGGGCGTTGGAGGTTCATGTTCACACTACGTCGCACAGTACAAGGCTTCTTCCTCCTCGGTTGCATTATCTTCTTGTATCACCAGTATAAAGGAGTCAGAGTAAACTCCATTTACACCCCTCCCACGACTCACTCAATTATGTCGGACACCCTCGTTGACTGGGTAAAAGAGCATTTAACTTCGCTCTACCAAAAGAGCACAGAATCAGCCGACGATGCCCTTCCTGGTCTTTTAGCAGCCACTTTCAAGTCTAATGCCCATATCGTATACAACCACCAGCGCATCGACCTAACGACGCTTGGAGACAATCTCGACAAATCATTTTTTGCTGTGACAAGGGCAGATGTTGATTGGAGGGAGGTTGTTGCTCTGCCAAACGACAAGAGCGAGGGCGAGGAACAGGTGGGTACCCGCTTTCAAGGTCAGGTACTTCTTAACTCAACTAGGCCCAGACAAGCATAGTTGCGGGATATTTCATTGTAACTCGTTCAATGAGGTTTCGGATAAGGGCTGGTCCTGCGCAAACACTGCAACATTGTGTTTTTAGCGCTAAGTAGGATTTCGGGACAGTTCTTCATAAAACACTCATTGCCTTGCACCAGGGTGGAGGAACCACGGATGGAACAAGGACAGAGCGCGGGTTCTCGCTGCATATCGGAGTTGTTCATAACTTCTGTCAACAAGCAGGCTCCCATCCATCTCTGATTTCGGTTAGTCATTGTTCCCCATTCCTGATCTACCCTACTGAAGTTTATGTGAACTTACTAGCGGAGGTGGAGGTGATGGGTAGGCGTAGAGGCCTGATAACATGTGCGCCCAGCGACGCCATCCGGAAGATATTGAGATGAAAGGGGCGTGCTGACGATGAACGAAGGACCTTATCGGCCGTGGGGGATGGAGAGCAGGCGCGGGAGGCATCCTGTGGTCTTCTCCGTGCCGGGGGATATTTCCTTATATTAAGCACTTATTATTTTTCTTCTAGGTTTCGTACTTGGAGCATACTTTGGCAATCCTATAGGGAATTCGATGAAACCATGCTTAACTACGGTGTAAGAAACGCGCTGCTCCTGTTGTCTAATTACCATCCTTTTGTGGGAGCCCTAGGTGGTCTTCAAATGAGGAATGCATCAAGGATCACTAGCGGGACTCGATGTTAAACGTTAAGGAAGTAATACGACAAAGAGCCACGCCATAAGGTTTGCGAGATGAACAACCCTATAAGATGCCCTCTCATCCTGGAAGTAGGGATCATAGCTTGCGTATACGGATGCTACAACTCGGCGCGGAGGTGGCGAAGAAGGGGGAAAATGCTATACCCGTCTCATTTGACTAATGCTGTTTCGCAGACCAGCACCAATAATGGTGGGTATTCTTGTCCATATTTGCTAGACCTTATTCTCGAAGTTCTGATGCTCGATGTAAAGGTAGAACTGCGTTTCTTCGAGTATACCTTAAGGCGTTCTCCGGGAGATACTACGGCTATGGAATGCCCAGGAAGGAAACCTATGGTGTGAACTTGTTGAGGTGTCCCCACCGGACCAGTGATGTACGTATATGGATAACGACTTCTATGACGATAACAGTCAATATCTGGGTGGAGCTCCAATATCAGCGAGTGGGAAGAGTGAACGCAAATAAATTGCAAGGCACGATCATGTACTATTCATAGCGTCGGTCTCGATGCCAGTACCTGGCGAGTGTTTCATCAAGAAATATATAATACATATATCATCATTATCTGACAAAAGATACTCAAAGTCTGACTCCTTGGTCTTGAACGGGTGGAGGAAGTCCATTGCCAATCATGATCCTCACACCTGGGCTTGTAACGTCATCGATCGTGACAAAAATGTAAGCTGGAAGGAAGTCAGTTGACGGCTTTCCCAATAGAGGATATGTTAACGCACCTGGTCCAGGAGGATAAACACGGTTATTAGGCGGGCTAGTGATTGTCAGCGTCCTCCCGTTCTTAGAAAGCTGTGCATCCATGAAGACAAGGCGGGAACTTGAGTGGAACGCATGAGTTGAAAACCCGAGGTCCATTAATGCAACTACGCAGGGAGGGTCAGTCCAAACCTTCTATGAAACAAGAGCTCGGGTACCTTTCAGTTCCCCCCTCCGAAGTTGTGGAGGGATGAGAATATCGGCATGGAATTTAGTGTTGAAAGCTACTTGTTTGGGGACATTGGACAATTGGGGGCGACTCATGGTCATGTATGGTGGGTTTAGATATTCTACGCGGAGTTCACTGGGCTCGTGTAAGCATAACTGGTGTACCTCTTGGGTCATGTGGGTACCTAGGAAATTTGGTTGAATTCACAACCTGAGGATGTGGGTTGGAGCCAGCGATCATGATATTCCTAAGAAAAAAGTGAGATTGAAGCTTCGTTCACAAGGTGCGCAACATATTACCCCTTCGGTGTTAATGTTGCAGTTGAGTGATATAACCGAGCAATATCCGTCGTCGGTAATCCTTCATTACTTATGCGTTTTCCAAGAGGCGCATCAGGAGTATATAAAGAAGGTGTGAATCTAAAGTCTGTCAGTAGAGGTCCACATCTATGAGATCTATAGACTTACGCGGGGTTGTCCGCATTAGAGACGTTACCAACGACGGTGTCCTTGAGACTGCCGAAGGCGGCGTACCCAGTCTGCCCGCCGTTAACAATTATGACTTGTCCATTCGGCATAAGGATCATCTCCGGCATCACCCTAGGTTCTAGCAACCTCTCAACCTCCCAGCCGCGCTGAATACCTTCAGGAGTCAATGTCATACGATTGCACTGATCTGAGGCAGGATCCTGTGACGTTAAATTTATTGCTGGGATCTGATCACTTGTGGCTGAACCACCACAGATGAGGATCTCGGGGATATAGTCAGGCGGATGAAGAGGTAAAAGTGCGATTGTGCCATCGTAAGGGTAGCTGATGCGTACGCCGTTGGGAATATCAGGCAGTCTGGTCTCAGTGTTGGTTTCCATGTCGTATATGGCCGTTTGGTTGTTGGCGGCCATGAATATTCTGCCATCTGGGAGGGCAATGACTCTGACCCATTGGAAATGAGTGGTTAAACAGAAATAAAATGATGGTGTTACCCACCGAGGAAACAGGTTTGCAGGTAACGTTCGCACCAGGAAGTCCATAGACCTTGGAACACCGCCATCTTTCGGAGGGAAAAATTCGATGTTATTGGTAGGATTGGTGTTAGCGAATGCAGTAGCTATGTGCATGCCTCCGACGACCATCTTGACCAAATCCATTAGCGAGTATAATCTGGCGGAGAAGCAATAAAATACCAAAGAGCCGTCGAATACCCTTAGACTTGAGGGGTACCACCTGGTTTCTGCAAGATGTAGAGTAGTGGGATCCTCAAATATCGCGCAACCGGAGCCGTTAGGGTCGTCACAAGGCTCCCAAAGCCTCAACCCCATTCGACCGTCTTGAGCTTGAGGAATAACAGGGATATGCCCGCCCACGCTGACCTATAGTATAATATGGCCTTAAGCTAAATAAGATAACTACCAGACTCGAATGAGCATTTACCATAGTTCCGTTACTCAGGAATCCTCCAGAAGCGCAGAAGCTATCCGTTATAGGTGTAAGCGGAGATGCAGTATTCGTCTCCAGGTTATAGAGTGCTCCCCAGGCAGGATGGCCGTCGACTTCCAAGGGATCATTTGTGGCTCGGTCAAAGAAGATGGCTAACGTATCAGAGACGATGATAGATTCAAGTGCAATTATGCCAGATGTGCCATTCTGTACGAAGTGCCATCCCCGTCCAGAAGCCGTCACCGACCAAGCAGCAAGAAAGCATAAAAACGACACTGAGAGGTGTAGATTCGCGGTCATGATAAAAGGGTGGACTAGGCTTCGTCCTTCAAGATCATAGTCATAGTCCCATTATATATACATTTGCCAGAGGAGTCTGTCATCCTCGTGACTACCGGCTCCGCTGTAGAACCAAGTCAAAAGAAGAGGCGAAGCGGCCCCATAGGACTTGAATGAAGTAAGGTACGATCAAGTTGGTAGAGGTGCCGAGTAGAGAATACGATAGCTTCTACATTGGTAGAGCGGTTCCCAGTCGAGGAAGTAGGACCGTGCGAGAACATCTTGCCATAGGTTGGAAGACGTGCCTTTTCACCCACGCGTTGGAGAGTAACGGGCTGTAGGCAACTATCCTGAGACTAAATATTGGCGCAATGCTCAAAAAAGGTTATAATGCAGTGCATCTGGGGAGCACTGGGAGCAGAGAGTGTCCTTGACGTCAATGTGGCTATCAAAGAATGACCTACATCAGGTTCCTGACTGGTCGGGCCTGTTATATCCTCCGTTCCCCGACCGTTGATGCCTCAAAAAACAGCTCATGAACATCTTCTTGACGCTTTAATGCGCATGGACACAGGACTCCAGTCTGAGAGTACTGGTTAGGGCTCATATCGACAATGTACAGCAAAAACTCTGATGATGGTCTGCGACTTATCTCAGTTTCCGAACATCCACCTCCGCATCTTCCCGGATAGGGAAGCGAACGCTTCAAAAAACGGCAGCACATCTAACATACCGAAATTCATCTGCTCAGGAATTTTATGTCTGAGCCTTCCATCGCCAACCGTCAGCGACATGCCCGGTATGACAATGCCGGAAGATTCACACAATGTTGAACATATTTATCGTTCAGATCGTAGTTGGCCTAGTTTAGAGTGCCATTCCTTCGGTCTCTCATTGGCACAACGTAATGAGCCCGTTTACGCTTCTGCTATACAATTAACTTTCTCATAACCCATACCTCTTATAGCCCATATTCTGCCATAACGCATAGCTCTTCGGGGACAAAGCCTGCTTTTTCGTGCTTTAATCCTCTCTTATAACCCCATACTCTCTCATACCCCATATTCCGAACACGGGGCAAAGTGCTATGGGTTATGAGGGAGCTGACTGTACCTCCCAAACTTTGTCTGTGTCTAATTTAGCCTTTACCATACGGCCTTCAGGGAGTCGGTGGTTACTATAATACGAAGAATATTATGGTGTTTTCCCGAGCTTCTCTCTTCCCAGAAGTGTTTTATCCCATAATTAGGACGATAGCCGCGGGAACCGCGCGCACCTTGGGGATGTCCGTGGCGACTGTGAAGATTCATTATGGGGTGAGAGACCCGAATTGATGTGCAGACTGAGGACGTGATGTGCAGACTGAGGACGTGATGTGCAGACTGAGGACGTGATGTGCAGACTGAGGACATGATGTGCAGACTGAGGATGTGATGCATCTGCTACTTCCTGGGCTTCGCTGAATTAAACACTTGATACAACGCTTGATGCGAACAGATCCCCAGCTCAGGAGGTGACCTGATGCCAACAGTCAAGACTGCTGTATGGTGTATCGTGCGGATGGAACGCGCGATATCTCCATTTGGTGTTTCAGACCGTTCAGAGGTGGACTCGATCGCTCTGTTGAGCATCCCGTGTAGTTAATCGCGCCCATATGAAACTTTTTTTATGTCATCCTTATCCTGGCGGTGATCCCGGCCTTGTTTCTGGCTCAGGGCGGAGAAAGAGCGAAGGTTGCAGTCCTTACATTTCATTGACAGGCTGTGTGGGCCATGCGAAGACCAGACGTTCGCCTTATTGAACGCACAGATTCTAGTCGAGTCCCTTTCCGGCGGGCCCTAACACAATCAATTCATTTCGGGTTTGTTTGAAGATTCGTACCTGTCATCCGCTCTCTTGCGTCGCCATCCTCACAGTTATAAACTCATGGCTGACTGATAGATAATCTTCTTTCATCGCCTTCCCCTCCTTCCCCCTTCTTTCACTTCTCATTTTCACACCCTTTGCAGCCTCTCCTTGTCTCTCCTTCCTCTAGGCTTCAGGGAGAATGCTTTCAAAATTAGAATTCACTTTCCTTCTTCCTTTAACTATTGCAACGGTAACGAACGCGGCGATTGGACCAGTGGCTACATTGAAAATTACGAACAAGGATATCTCCCCAGACGGATTTACACGAGCGTGCGTGGTATCTCTTCCTCCCCTCTCTCATAGTAAGCAATAAAACTGTGGTGAACAGTGCTTCTGTCGTCAACGGCGACCATCCAGGACCCCTAATCACAGCGAAGAAAGTAAGACTGCAATAAGTTTGTGTTTTCGTGGTCGCTTTTACTGAGAGACGCCAGGGCCAAAACTTCAAATTGAGCGTCGTGAATCGGTTGGAAGATGTTAGGCAGGAACGGGGTGCTAGCATCGTACGCTTTATCACATCTTCTAAATAAGGACGCCTTCTGAAATGTGAAAAGC
Source organism: Podaxis sp. C-F-101400 (assembly GCA_018524895.1). NCBI lineage: Eukaryota > Fungi > Basidiomycota > Agaricomycetes > Agaricales > Agaricaceae > Podaxis > Podaxis sp. C-F-101400. Next base: position 30,301 of record JAEUWR010000110.1, read on the forward strand.
ATTGGCACGGGCTGTTCCAACATGGCACGAACTTCATGGACGGTGCTGTTGGCGTCACTCAATGTCCTATCGCTCCCGGGAACTCCTTCGAGTATTCATTTAGGGCGGATCGTGCTGGAACGTTCTGGTATCACTCACATTTCGGTGAGTCAATATTGATTAATTCGGCAGGAAGCTAGGCCTATGGTCATTCCAGGTCTGCAGTACTGTGACGGGGTCCGAGGTCCAATCGTCATTTATGACCCTTTCGATCCCCTTAAGGCTTTCTATGATAGTGAGTGGCTACCACAAGACGCACCATAAGGCTTCTCACAACATCCTTGACTAGTTGATGATGGTCAGTTATTCATGATCATAGCGCGCACCCACTCCTCACACCCCTGTAGAAAGCACCGTAATTACTTTGTCCGAATGGTAGGGTCTAAGACACTCGTTATATTATTTTGACTCAGTCCTCTATGAACAGGTACCACCAGCTGGCAGCTTCAATCCGCGGCGTCCCAATTGCAGACAGCACCTTGATTAATGGCAAAGGGAGGTTCCCCGGAGGACCGCAATCTGAACTGGCAGTCGTGAATGTTAAAAGGTGGAAGCGCTACCGCCTTCGTGTTATATCAATTTCCTGCGATCCCTTCTTCTCATTCTCCGTTGATGGCCATGATCTTCAAGTTATTGAGGTCGAAGGAACCGCGGTGCTGCCCGTCACTGTGAATAGCCTCACGATCCTAGCTGGTAAAGTTGGCGTCACGCAGTCCTAGTATGTGGATCATTAACTGATAAGGTGAAACAGGACAACGTTACTCTGTCGTTCTACACGCTAACCAGCCTGTTGGCAACTATTATATTCGTTCCTTGCCGAGCTCTGGCAATCGAAACCTCTCTACAACCTTCGATGGCGGAGTTAATTCTGCTATTCTAAGATATGAGGGTGCCCCAAATTCCGAGCCGACGACCACTCAACAGGCGACAACGAAGACACTTTTAGAAACCGACTTACACCCAATCTTTAGTCCATTTGCTCCAGGGAAGCCTCGCCCTGACGGTGCTGATATTACTGTCAACCTTAACTTTGGCTTCGACCCCCATGCTTTCATGTACACCTTCAATGGCGCGATTTTTAAACCACCCACGATTCCGATCTTGCTCCAAATCCTCAGCGGCGCTCGCAACGCTCACGACTTGCTTCCCTCTGGAACCGTGATTACCGTTCCCCGAAACAAAGTTATCCAGGTCAACATTCCTAGCGGTCTCATTGGAGGACCTCATCCATTTCATATGCATGGAGTGAGCGTCCCCCCTTCAACGCTAAGAAGTTGATATGGTCTGAACGATGATATTTAGCATGACTTCAGTGTTGTGAGGAGTGCCGATACTGGTCACTTCAACTTCTTGAACCCCGTCAGACGCGATGTCGTAAACATGGGTGAAAGGGAAGGTGACTTCATTGCCATTCGGTTCAGGACCGACAATCCGGGACCATGGATATTCCACTGGTGGGTACTTACCCTTGCTTGCGGGGTTCGGTTCACCGACTCAAGAATGCTCTTCCTAGCCATGTCGATTTCCATCTAACACAGTAAGCCCACTAGCTCCATGCACTCGACGAGCCTAACCATTTCCACAGTGGTCTTGCGATCGTGTTCGCAGAAGCTCCTGACCAGACATCGTCTGTTAATCACGTACCTGGTGCGTCGCTTTTGATTTTTGCTCGAGTGAACCCAGTTTACGAAGCTCTGCAGACTCTTGGAAGCAGCTGTGTCCTACCTGGGATGCCCTCCCTGACGAAGTCAAGCACCCTCAAGTTGGTTAATAGGTGTCCGACGATGATGCACCTTCCGATTCCCAAATAATATGTTATACCTCTTTTCCTACATCCTGATTCTATTCTCGGGACGAAAAACACTCCTTTGCGTTCTGGCTCTGACATTGGACATCTGATTCATTTATCAATACACTGTTTGTGTTGCAGTATGCGTAGAGAATGTTTACATCCGTTCCTTAGCTTCGATCGATGATATGGCGCCGTAGGTGTGTGAGTGACATCAACAATCGCTAATTAATTTTGGCACTTTTTTTGGAAAGGGACTTTATGTCAGGATTGCTGGACATGCCTAAGGAGTGCTTAATTTTCTGCCCCTTTCATTGCATGACTGGCTCGGAGTATGTATTTTGTTCATTTTTACTTATTTGGCCTCCGTTGTGAGCTTGTCACGGGATGCCTTGTCACGTTCACACCGTTTTTGTCCCTTACTTGGCTTCTGGCTTACTCAACAGTCCAAAGGACTGTTCAGCGCACACTGAGGAAGGTGATCTGTGAACTTCCGTCTGAATGGCGCGCAGCATCACAAGTTCTCGTAAAATTCCTGAACTTGTGACTGCCGCAGCAGTGGAACACACAACACCCCAACATGCTCCCACCACGTTCATCAGGCATCAAACCATATATATAAATAAGCTACGCACAAGCTCCGTCTTCTTCTTTCCAACCACAACGTAGTGCAAGATGTCCTTGCTGAGTTTTATTGGAGGAGGCAAGCGCCAGCCAGCTCCTGCACGTCCCACGGCGTCGACAGCAAAGACAGATACTGTTTCTATCCATGGCCATCTGTCCAGTCCCTCTCGTCGAGGGTCAATCGAGTCTTTAGCGCCCGCTGCGCACAGCATGAAACGTACTCCCAGGACCCGGACGGACTCCACCTCGTACTCATCTCAATCATCGACCCACCCCAGTCCTTCCGTGGGCTTGCACAAAGGAGTTTCCCGAGTTCTCCCCTCTAGCTTGAGGTCGTCGCCTTCGGCTTCGAGGATCTCCCTCGCTGAGTCTCAGGACGACGAGTTGGATGCTCGATCTTCATCCTCCCTTTCCAAATCGAGGTCTGTCTCCCGCTCCGGGCAATATATCTTTCCCCGCAAGGCGTCTACGTCGCTGGAACAAGAGTGGATGGACGTTGGGCAAGATTCCAGCGACGAAGACGACTTCGGGAACGCCCGTCAACAGGAAGTGCCGCCCACAGAGCCGCCCAAGCCGAACAATGAGTAAGGCGCCCGAATAATCATGCTGACTACAGAGGCGCTAACCGTCCAAAATCGCCAGACCTTCCGGCAGTAAGCCCTTGAACGAGTCCGTCGTTATGATCGAGGATGAGCAGAACAAGGCTCGTCTACTCGCGGAAGAGCTTTCTGCTACGAAGGACAAGTTGGCCGAGATAACAAACCAATGCTCTGCGTTGCAACAAGAAGTGGAGAGCCTCATGAAGGACAGGCAGGAACAAGCGGCTCAGTTGGAGTCTGTGAAAAAGGCTGTAGACGCAGAAAGCGCCAAGATCGCTCGCACTCATACTACGGAGATGGAGGCGAAACGCCGCGAAGTCCACCAGCTCCGACAGTCATTGGAATCTCTTCAACGCATCTCGAAGGATAGAGAAGAGAAGATGGAGATGTTGGTTCGGGAGAACGAAGTTTTACACGAGGAGGTCACGACACTGGAGAAAAGAAGCAGAGGCGAGGAGGAAGAGGTCGAGCTAATGAGAAGGGAAGTTGAAGCCGCAAACACTGCATTACGATCCTTCAAAGAGAGAAGCAAGACCACCATCGAGGCGGAGCGGGAGGAGAAGAGGAAGCTCAAGGACCAGGTGGACGAACTCTGGCGCCAGCTCGGGGACTTGCAACAACAGTCCAAGAAGCGCGATGAGCAGATCCAACAGCTTCGATCCTCCGAAGAGTCGACAGGCAATGCACTCCGCAAGGTGAAGACACTAGTTGATGAGAAGGACATGATATTGGAGGATCTCCAGCAGCGAAACGCAACGCTCGCGAAACAAAGGGAACAACTCCAGGAACAACTCGCTGAGCTAGAGACGGAGGTAACTGAGACCAAAAATAGTGCTCAGAGGCTCCTCGCAAGGGCGAAAGAAGAACACCAAAACGAGCTCGCCATCGCCAACGGGCGCATCCAGGATCTCGAAGAGCAAGTCTCCTCTTACGCTACTGTCACACAGCAACTCCGTTCTTCCGTCAAAGCTTCCCGGGCTGACGTAGAGAACGCGAAGAATCTTGTCGAGGAGCGCGCGGCAGAGATCAAGCACCTCAACGAGCAGCTCACTGCCCTCGAGGAGACCCTACGTACCAAAGAACAGGAACTCGCCGACTCAGCCGCTTCTCGCGCATCCGTATCCCACCTCGACAACACCATCCGCTCCCTGCGCCAACAGATGGAAAAGATGGAAGCTGAACACGCTCTCGAGCTCTATAAAGCCAAATTCGACGTCGCCTCCGCCACCGATGGTGCCAAACGTCAAATCTCCCAACTCGAGAAGGAACTCACCACCACCCGTGAGAAATTACGGGACATGCGGAACAAGTATGACGCAAGCGAGCAGTCCCGCCGGATGTTACGAGACCAACTCTCAAGGCGTGGTGAAGAAGGCCGCGGGAGCGGGAGCAACAACGGCTTTGGCTTGAACAGCCTCTCCTCCAGCATTATCCGCGATCCCTCCGGACCACCGCCCACAGACCAAGTCTACACCCTCCTCCAGAACCTCAACTATGAAATCTTCCAAACCGCCGCCTTACTCGCTGACTCGCTCTGCATGATTCCTCGCCCTGCATCCGGCGCCAACAATCTCAATACAAGTGAGCTCATCGACGACGAAACAACTTCCCTTCTCGGGCCTTATCTCCTCTCCCTCGTCCGCTCCCAATCGGCCACCCCGCTTGACTCCTACGACCCTTTCCCACTCCAAACAGCAGTCCAAGCAACCCTCGTCTGCTGCGCGACACGTGTCATGAGCGCATGGTACCCGACCCACTGGGACCACTCTGATTTCCTCGTTGCGACCTACACCCGGATCCGCGAGGCCGAGGGCATTGCGGCATCTGAGGCGTGGAAGGCGATGACGAGGGCACGGTTGAGGCCTACGACCGGGACAGTTGTCCGCGTCGTCGACTTTTTGAATGAGTGTTTGACTACAATTTTCAAGTATGCTGGGTGGCCTGTTCCTGCTGTTGGCGCTCCGAGTTCAGGTTCTTCATCTTCTGCCGGGGACAAAACAATCGAATCTCTCTTGAGGGATAACCGCGAGAAACTGGCTAGTCTCGCTCGTCACTCGCTCCGCCTCAACGTCATTCTTGATAACGTCAACCCTCAACTCGAACCGGCGCTCGTCGAGCCAGGATCTGTATTTGATCACCACGTTATGGAGTGCGAAGATGGCAGTGCGAAGGGAAGGTGGGATGAGGATGACGAAGTCGTCTCCACGAGTGAAATCGGATTGCGCAAGGTAGCTGAGGAGGGTAGGGGAAGCAGCAACAGGAGAAGAGTCGTTCTCAAACCCAAGGTTATCTTAAGGTCTTCCTTTGATGCTTGATCCCATTCCGTTCCCTTTTACTTGAATATATGTTTGACAGTGTTCGCTTCCTTGCATCCGTACTTGTACTATGGCTACCAGTGTACATTAGCGCTTCCCTCATCCTCATCTGTCCCGTTCTTCAATGATATTTATGGTCATCAGCGGTCGAGAGTATAAACTAAGGGGCTTGTATTGCAGGGGGAAAAAGTACACACCAAAACCTAAGACAAATCAAAACCGGCATTAGAGGTAATCGCTTGTACCAATTTATCTCTCAACGTCTTTTCCGTAGTGTACCTCGGCAGCTATAGTTCGGGGTAAGGAACGCCAATATCTGAAGATGCGAGAAGTTGACACTACCTTCAACAAATTGACGCAAGTACTTGCGGTAGGCAACCTAAGCTCATCAGATCCTGCATCCCGAATCGAGAAATTCGGAACAAGTTCCTTGAATCCAAGCAGCGGTGGCCGACTGCAACTCGTCACGAACCGCAACAACGCGCGCTTCTGGTCCTCCGTGAAGGAACTGACGACCTACACATCAACCCATCCTCCGTCAATCCCTCCCAAAGCTATGTGTGACCACGGGGAGAATAACTCACCTTCCAGAACAACCGGATGGTCGGGTGTGCAGTATCATATAGCCCACCATAATGCGTATTCCCCTTCAAATCTTCGATATCAATCGGCGTGTTCACGCCTCCCAACAGGATCTGGACTTCCTGTTGATCAAACATCCTGCGTCGTTAACATCCGATAAGTACCAATGATCATTCCTAAAACACGAAAGGCTCCACCGTACCTCAACCATTTCGGATCAATCATCTCCGACAACCCCTCGAAGAAGGCATTGCTCTGCAACTTGATCTGCTTGCTCAACCGATAATGCGAGATCAAGTAGATGTACGTCAATCGGTTCTCCTTCGTTACGGGGGTCTCGCTGCCATTCGGTATAAGATCGATAGACTTGGTCACACCGAACTCTTAAATGATGTATAAGCAACTCGTATATAGGATGAGGCTAGGGTCGGGAAGCTGGACAAGACGCACCATCAACAGCAACAGTGAAATTCAACGAAAGATCTTCCGGGTTTCCAGTATAATGCTTCAGGAAGATCAGGCCATTATACAACTCCGGATCAAGAGAAGCGAGATCATCTAGGAAGCTTTGTTTCCCCAACCACTACACCAAATTTCAGGGTGTATGTATGCGTAATATCTCGAGAAACGCACCTTGGCAAGGAAGAATCCAGCAAACGCTACATCCACCAGAATCCCTTCATACATTGCCTTGCCCAAAATCCTCCCAATGAACCGGTACCAATTCAAGCTATGTGCTACAGATAGACAATCAGTCAACGGACATCTGTAAGTGATATCAACAGTAAAGCGTACGTTCAGTTGCATACGAATGCGGGTTTGGGTACAGCTCATTCTTCTTATTCGCCAACCAAAGCCCCCGATCTGTGTCAAACACCTCCTTGCACAGCGACGTTAAAAACTCTTTAAAAACTCCTCCTCCATCAATACCCGCTCTACGGGGGAAAAGAAACACGAGACGCTACATTAGCCAACCAACCAACACGAAAGAAAGGAGGTACTCACTCTTCCTGCCCAAACTGATCAATAAACGTAATCTCAATGGGCTGCTTCAAATCTGCCTCTGCAAGCTTATCAAACCCATCCTGCGCAACCATCCCCCTTCGCACCTGCACCCTCGTCTTATACCCAAGCGGCACCCCACGCGAAGGGAATACCCTAGACGACTGTCCACTGTGCCCATTGGCACCATGGGCAATCACATCATTATACACGAATTCACGGAATATCCGAACGCGGGTCTCGAATGGGATTGCAAAGGGTATGTTGTTGAGGATCCCGAGGCGAGGGGAGATTTGCGCGAGCTGGAATTTGGTGAGTTGGCGGTTTGTTTGGAGGCCGGATTCGGAGAGCATCTGACGGTCTTCAAGGCTGTAAAAAAACAAGGTCATTTAAAAGTTTACATGAGACAATATGTGGTTGTACGAGCTTACATGGCCGCTTCAACGAATGAGTGGAGGTCGATTTCGGAATCTACGAGCCAATGATCATGAGGTACAAATTGTTTTCTCGAACTGTATGCGCATATGTGAGCACTCATAACCATGGAATGATATATCCTTACTTTCTCGCATGTATCGCGACTAGACAACGAGTCACCTTGTCCCTGACGGTCTCCCATGGACACGTTAAGTCAGGAGTAACCAACCGTTGACCGGGCGTGGTGTACTCCTCACGCCAATAAAGCGTTACAGCGATGTTAAGCAATTGCTTGCTAAAGCGTCGCAAGTCATCCAATGTCAGAGGATTACGCGTTGCACCAGTTTCACTGAAGAATTCATCGTCACCCATAGTAAGCAATGCTTGGGAGTATAGGTCCGTGAGCAGGATTAAAGGAGGCCAATGCATCTTGTTAGAGGGATCTAGGCAATTCAATATGGGATGAATCAGCGGCACTCAAGGAAACTCACCACTTAGGCTGACATTCGGCTGCCCGAGTTGGCTTCGAAGCACATACTGACGATACAACATCCTGATGAGACCGCCACTCCCCAAACCAGCAACAGTATTGAGCAACACATCCTTCCGCGAGGGCGACACGATAACAAGCGATAACAGGAACACCACATAGTCAAGAAGAATAGTATCACTTCTAGACGCTATGGTGAAGAGAGTGGTGAGATGATTAGCGCTGGGGATCGATCCGAGACGCTTGACGGTTCGGGAATCTAGCTTAGGTAGTGGGACCTCGTTGAACGAGGACACAGTGGTAACAGTAATCCCTCGTCCGTCGTCAGAATCGGAATCACCGTCGTCCCGGACAGTATGAGGTTGCGTTGCCCGCTTCTTCGTAGCTGCGTCTGGATCCAGTGCATTGACAGGCAAACTATTCACGAGAGCGGCGAGAAACTTGATGTAGGTGCCGACGGCTTGGGAAGGGAGTCGAGGGATATGGGGCGAAGCGAACATGTAAACATTCGCTATGAGGTGAATGCGCGATTCAAGAGTCAACGATTGTACAATGTCGGATATGGATGGTCGCAATAGTGGAAGCTGAGCCCATGGTAAGTGAGACGCTAAGAAGCTAATTGAGGGGATTGGTAGTCGGTTGGGTAGGAGAGATATCGAGAGGATATTCAGGAACAACGATGAGAACGTCGAGGCGAATCGAGGTGAATCTGGCGAAACGACAGCCAAAGGGGCGGTAGCAAGTTGGACAAGAAGCGGTAATGAAGGGGTTGACTTGGAATCAACGGGCTGACAAGAGGATCAGAGCAATCCTGGCGGATCAGAAGGCAGAGACTCACAACATAAGAAATGGCCTGTGCGAGGAGGGGATAGAGGTTACGTTGGAGAAGATAGTCGAGGATGGAGCATGCAGTCTCTCTACCTTCATTCCCCGGCTGCAGGAGGGTAGTCAACACTTTTAGGTGCGGAACTGCATACGACGACCTAGATGTGATCAGCATGACGTTGCCTAGAAATCCATTCGGACATACATCGGATGGTGCGCAACCGACGTCAGGATTAGTACTGACGCCTGTCGCAGCAGCACCAGCCAGCTCTCAGCGTCTTTTCCCGCGAATGGTCTGAAAAGACTTGCTATAGAAAATCAGGATCACATAGACTACACACTGTAGTAGAACTCACCTCGGCCCATGGCACATGACCACCGCCCGAGCGCCTCCTCGTCGTGTCCCATAAGAACAAGACAACGCAGCCCTGTAAGACTCGTTGGATCCGCCTCGAACGTTTTCCGCAGCTCCCTGCGCGTCCGCTGAGCCTCATTGACCCCGCGCCACCACGCCTGGAGCTTAATCGCACTCTCCTGCCGCCGTCGGAGTTCACGTCGTTCTTCGCGTTCCCTCCGCGCGTGGCGCAGTACATCTCGCTCGCTCGCAGTCGCAGACGCCCCTCCGAGGTTGATTCTGCGCCGGGATTCGTCACCGAAAACGGGGATCATGGTGGAAAACAGAGGACATGTTCACCACTAACTCGCATTTACGCAAGCCATTAGCATCACGTGCTATATTACTATTATTCTTTCTATCTTATCTTATCTTTTTCTATACTCTTCTACGACGGACTTCGGTTCTCGATACTCCGCTATCGGCACGAATTCATGCTCGAGCCTGGACACTCTGTCAGAATGAAGTTTAGAGGGAAATAAAGAACATACCCGAATGCCTGCGGACCACCCGCATTAAGTCCAACCTTCGTCTTCCATAACGGATGGCCAGCAAGCGCAACCACTATCCCACCATCCCACCAAGTCAGTGGCCAGGCAGCTCCAGCTAATTAGGTACTAACCTGTAACTCTGAGTCCGTAGGAGTCTAAAGAAAAATTCAGTTCACAGCTCATCGAAACAGAATTAGGAACGACGAACACTCGGGCGTTCCAAGGTGAGACCCAGTTTGCGAATCCAGAACGGTAATAAGATCTGGAACACTTGCGACGATCTGGCCATATTCTTCAAAACAAATTGTGAAATGAAAAAAGACAACGAACGTACTGTTTGTGTTCCATCCCCCTTTTCCAGATACGCGCAGAGGTCTTCATTCTGGAATGGTATCCGCAGCATAGTGCCAGGTTCGTAGGAACCACCGCCCGCAGAACCTTCCATCTCCAAAATCTCTTCCTTCTCGTCATCCAAAAGCGGAGCAATCCGTATATACCCCCACGTGAATCCACCACGAACTTCCTAAATGGCGAACTTCCATCAGCTCAATACTTAAAAACACACTACACTCACCCTCGAAACTTCAACAATCTTCCCAACGAATAAACATACCCCATTCTGGCACTCCAAAATCTTCTCAGCCACATGTGAAAGCATACTACCCCACATATCAATGTTTAACAGCCTACAAAGCGAAAACCATGGTACTCACTTCTTCTGTCGACAAATACATATCGCCCTTCCAATCCACCAAGCCAGACTTAGGCACCTCGTAACCCCATAGTCCCTCGCATCTGCCACCGAGAGTGGGGCTTGACACAGGGCGGCCGAAGACCCCATCTCAGTGGTTACGACTCGCATTATAGTCTCAACTAGTGCACTGTTCTTGGCCTTTGTGAGCAGCTGCAACAGTTCAAGTCAGTCCAGCGCTGTGCAGACCTCTGTAATAAGGGGAAGTCTGATACACACAACCACGTTCCCATTCCCATCCGATAACCCACAAGGAACCAAACTAGTGGGCAATTCAATAATCACTCTCAAGCCGAAGAAAGTTGGAATCCATACGCATTTGGGCGATTGTACACCGCTAGTTAGTGTCAATGTTGAGTCCCTGGGTAGTCAGACACATTACGCACCTGCAGTTGTCTGGTCTAGCCTCGGATATGCTAAAACAAACCGCATCAGTCCATCATTCGGAACGAAAAGTGACACACACCCCTACCTCGACCCATCAAATCTCCATCAAATGCAGGCAAGTCAAGATAACTAACTTAAGATGTCCGCAAACGCCAATGAGCGACAGGAAGTCCACAATACTTACCTCGACATGGCCAATGCCTGCAACCCATTTGACCCCCCGATCTCGTCGCTGAACGTTGCCACAAACTCTACGTTGCCACAATACTTCGCCAGTTCCCGTGTGCCTTCCACGATATGCCTTGGGTCGCTCAGACGTTCTGAGCTGACTGAGGGTGAGCCCATGAATGCTAAGTAATGCAGTTATAAGGATCAAGCGCATGGAGAACGTAGGAGAGAGTAGCTCAGAGACGCACCTCCCCGAGCGAGAGGGCCATCTAACGGAAGAGAAGTATAATCCACGGCGCGGATAATCCCACCACATCGCAGAATTTGTCTGCAGGTAAGATAGGTAGAATATGGCGAACCTCCACCACCCTATGGCTGTCAATGTACCAAGAAGCTCGGAAGGAATAAGATAAACATACAGTGCCAAGAACGCCACATCCTTCCATAACAAACACTAAACAACCTCGCATAAGCTTTCCACAACAGAACATCGAACAAACAAAACCCACAAAGGTCTGTTTCTGACAAAATCCACTCATCACCGACAACATTCGGTTCATACGCCTCAAAGTCCACTGACTCAACTTTAAACCCTTCCCCAATACTCTCACTCACTGAAACACCATCCCCTCCCTCAAATCCACCATCATTACCACCACTCTCCTCCCCAACCTCTCCCTCCTCTTCCTCACTCTTGCCCTCACCCATTTCCTCCACCCCCAACTCCCCAACAGCACCCACACTGACCCTCACAGCCCCATTAGCAACATATGCCAACGGCACAACCTCAACCCTCACAACCTTCACGCTTCCTTCCTTCGCACCCCTCCTCACAACCTTCTCCACCGCCTCTCCCTTCACACCCTCCACCAACTTACTCATCTCTTCCAAGGTTGGATTCGGTGTAGGCGGGATGAGGATCGTGTCGATATCACCGGAAATGCTAGCGATTGCTGCACCAACGGCGTTCGCTACATCATGAAAAGGAGGTTTTCTGCGGGACCTGTGAGTGGGTAGAGAAGGGGAGGAAGTGTAGTGAGGTGCATACATGATTTGACCGACGCCTCGGAGTGAGTCCGGGACGATGATTGAGCCGCCACCGACAAGTAAGACGTCAATATCTTCAGGCGAAGTTTTCATTTTATCGATTGCGGTCTTCCAAAGGAAAGTCAGTGCGAGTCAAGGTTTTAAGGTGCCGCTTACACTAAGTAGTTTATAAATCGCCTTCTGTCCTCCTTGGACCAAATCTGCTGGGAGGTCCGCTACTTTATTTGGATCTCCGATGTCTGGTAGGTTTTGTGCGTGAACGACAATATCTGTAGTTGTCGTCGTGGATCCACCAAACACCATCGCGTCTTGTTCAAGCTATGGCAGGTAAGAAGAAAGCAGAGACTCGAGTTCAAAACCGAACCTGATTTCCTACGGAATCTGGTCCAACCGTGACCCGACTCGCATCCTGTAAACGCACACGAGAACCACCTCCAAGGCCAATAGAATGCACGTCCGGCATCGAGAAACTATTCCAGGCTCAATCACACATTTCAAACAAATCACAAAACACCAACTTTGTCCTAACCCCAGCAACTGAACTCACACTCAGCAACATATCTGAAATCGGAAAGCATAGCACGCACTTTCAACAAAACGCCCCGCGAGTCTCGGATATCCACTCGGAAGCACAACCCCAACATCCGTCGTCGTCCCACCAACATCCACCACAACGACGCTCCTCCCTTTCCCTTCCGCCCCAAGTCCGAATCCAGCCAAATACCCAGCACCTCTCATTGAATTCGTAGCCCCGGAACTAAATGTCCTCACAGGCAACCTCGCAGCTTCACTGGCGCTCGTCAATGTCCCGTCATTCTGTGTCAGGTACAGCGGGCACTTGAGTCCTAAGCGTTTCATTGCGTTCTGGAAACTGGATATTGTGCGCCGGGCGAAGGGGAGTATAGATGCGTTGAGGATAGATGCATTCTCACGTTCTAGGAAGCCAATTTGTGCGACTAGGGTTTGTGGAGTAGGGGTTAGATTGGATAGGGAGGAGAAGGAGGTGCGCACCATCTCGTGAACAAATGATGTTGACTGTATCTCCGAGTTCCCGGTGGAGGATTGAGCGTGCTTTGTACTCCTGCAAACCGGTGGTGTCCAGTGGCGAGTCTGACAATAAGTCCGGGAATGAATCAGGGGAACAATGAACCTATAAACTCACAGACTCCGGTGATGACGATGTTTCTCAGTTTTTTCTGCTTGATGATTTTGGCTTCGCGAACTAGCTCGCCTTCATCGAGCTCATTTACAAATCCTCCATTGCTGAATACAATGAGTTAAGAACCCTTAGATCAAACCATAGAATCCATACATTTGAAGCCCTCCTTTCAGGATCGCCGTATGTTCACAAACGAGCCGCTTGAGGTGCTCCGGGAAATCAATAAACTGTTCTCTCCCTCAACGAATCATTCCTCATTCTTTCCGAGGCAATCTCACCGGTGGGCATTCCATCGTGTACGGCGCAGCCAACCGAATCACAGCAACCTTTGACAGCTTGGATGCATCAGACTGTACAACTGCGTTAATGAAATGCTTCAGACATCCGCATTAGTGTCAGTCACAATAACAAAGGCGTTGCAACCGTGACACACCGTCGTCCCGATTGTCAAACTCAAGATGTCACCAAGCCTGTTCATTATGCCCGCCGTCTCCAACACCTTCTGGACAGCTGTTTCAATACCTGTTGTAACATCGGGCGTAGTGATATGCTTGTAGGAAGCTACCACCCCTCTTGTATTGGAGTTGTTAGATTTGGTTATATCGATCAGAACGCTATCCGTGTTTGTTCCTACCAGAACACTTGAACATTGTCGGGAATCAGAGGTGGAATGCATACCTCCAACGTCAACGCCGATTCTATATAGACTGTGTCCCATGATGGCTGAAGCAACGATGAAATCAATTTAAGAAAGACAACGAGCTAGTCTGCTCGCCTTATCAGCTCTCCTGAGATTCATTGAGGAAGTCTATCAGAAAGTGGCTTGAGGCACATGGTACCTTCTGATCAACTATTTTTGGATTAGATTCATACCAAACTTGGCGCTTTGATGTAAGGAATCTATCCCTGGACCACTTGTGGGGAGCGTGCGACTGAACCTGATGAGTGTTAAGGACACTAACCACCAAGGGCACACCAACCTTACTAGGAATCTAGTGATCTCCAAGACCCAGGGACTACCGGTGAAAGTCAATTAAAGCACGGAAACGCGGGCTAGCAAGAATTTCAAGAATACCGAGTTGTGATTCTGGGCGACACTACTAGCCTACCAACCAAGGTCCGGGATCAATTTCCAAAATTCTGCCCTTTGGCCAAGATAAGTAAAAGAGTCGCAGGACTCCCAAGTGTTCACATGTACATGGGGATCTATCAAACACGTAAGAAATTTAGAAGACATAAACGAACACTCATATATCACAGATACACGAAACCCACCGTACGTGTCCCTCAACAACTTCTTGCCTTGCCTATGATCCCTTGATATCATCCACTTTCCAATGCTATTGTCGCAACTCCTCCGCAGCGTGTTCGGCTTCCGAACAAACGCAGTCACCACTCTACTGATCCTCGTGTACTTCGTGGTATTCGTTGGCATAATTGTATCCGATTCCGTATCGCATGCACCAGAGGACAGTGGAGACTTAAACCTCGAGCAAGCCTACAGGGACCTGCATCAGGCGAGTGTCCATATGAAACAAATTCACACGAAAATGAAATAAACAAGCCTTAAACAGATAGCCGCCCGTCCACGCCCTGTTCTCTCACACGCGAACGACGATGTCCGAGCCTACGTCCTTAACCGATTGCAAAATATCACGCAAAATGTGCCGCATGCTCATGTAATAGAGGATCTCGGCTCTAACGCTACATGGGTAGCAAACAATTATGGCGTTAGCTTTGAAGGGATGAATATTCTCGTCAAAGTTGATGAAACGGATCCTAACTTCGCGGAGCACGGAGGTGTACTGTTGTGGGTCCATTCCGCTTTGAACATTGGCGTCCTCTCATCGTCTCTCAGCTCCGCGCACTTGGATTCCGTTTCAACTGCATTTGGTGCGACTGATGACGCGATTGGTGTGGTCAGTCTCATTGCATTTGTGGAGTATCTGTCTACCAAAGTCCGCACGAAGAGGACCGCGATCTTCAATATAAACAATGGGGAGGAAGACGGACTCCACGGTGCACATTTGTGCGTATGTTTCGGCCAACTGTTTCTTCTGCCCCTAATACGTTTTTACAGGCTCCTAGAACATCCATGGTCGAAAATACCAGATACGTTTCTCAACCTTGAAGGAGCTGGGGCTGGAGGGTTTGTCGCTACTCCTCGTCCAACTCAGCTTCATGACTCACGAGCAATTCAGCCGCCCTCTACTGTTCCGATCAACGTCTTTCGCGCCCGTTCGCTCGTTCAAAAACAAGGATGTATCTCGTCCCCATGGGAATGTGTTGTCCGCAGACGCGTTTTCGCGGGGTGTCGTCAGATCTGGGACTGATTTCGAGGTGTACGCCCAAGGATTAGGTCCGGATACCGCAATGGAGGGAATCGACTTCGCATTTTACAAGCGGAGGAGCAAATATCACACACGATACGACTCTATACCGAGTGCAGATGGCGGAAAGGATTCAATCTGGGCCATGTTGGATACGATCAGAGGAGCTGGTATCTCACTCTTGAACAATGCTGGGACGCACGTAGAAAATGGAAAACCACAACCGCCAGTATACTTCGACTGTAAGTATGCCTTCTTAGTTTTAACTCACCATGGAGCTGACAAATAACAGTGTTCGGACGTTCATTCGTCGTATTTACACAGAAGGAGCTGTTCATCTTCAACGTCGTCATGTTAGTCGCGGGTCCGCTCATCCTGCTCTCTCTCCACCGCGTTCCCAATCACAAGCCTTCGAGTTCCCAAGGCGCTCAAGATCAAAAGGCACAGACGCTGACTCAACGTTTGCTGGGCTTCATACAACAACTGCTTACATGGAAGACTGCCACCCCGGAAGCTGGATTCTGGAGTCGGAGCTGGCGATGGGGAAAATTTTGGGCATTGTTTATCTTCGGGGTAGTTTTCCAGGTGATACTGGTGGCAACCATCATGAGCGCTAACCGTTACGTGCGTGCCCTCAACCCCTCCATGTCTTCACAGATATACTCAATTACTCTATCAGATTGTCCATTCTCAACCATACATTGTCTTAATCTCCATGCTCACACTGCCATTCCTGGTTATCGTCTTCTTCACGCACGTCCCGTTCAGCTCCGGTGGGCCTCGTTACCCAAACCAACAGCGTTTGACCATGTTATATCAGCTTTACATCCTCACCTGGATACTCCTTGTCATTGGCACCGCAATCTTGAACAAGCTCCAGATTGGTGGAACCTACTTCCTCACAGGATGGTACATTTTCACATTCCTTGCCGCGGTTGTCGGGTCGGCGGAACGGATACTCAGACACCAGAAGCTTGCGCTTTACAGAAGAAGACACCCGGCACCTAGTGGATCAAACTTGCCAGAAGAACATGGGCTTCAGGACCAACCAACACTTTCCGCATCAGACCGTGCCTCTTCAACAAGGGATCAAGATACAGACCCCGTCAAGAAACCAAAACCGCACGAACGAACGCCCCTGCTCACACGCAAACCACCGTCAGAACACCAGCAGGAAATTGGAAGTACAGGATGGTGGATTCTGCAGCTTCTCCTTCTCATACCAGTCCCAGTCATCTTGGTATCACACCTTCTTCTCCTCTTCTTGGCCGCACTTGGTCAGACTCTGTCTGATGGAAGCAGTCCTGTAGTTGGTACGTTCCGAGAAGTGTCCCTTCCTTTTGATGGACATATTCTGACGTTCTTGCGCTAGTATATGCCGGTTCTGCCGCGTTGTCTCTGTTGATTACGCTGCCTGTCGCGCCCTTCGCATTCAAAATTCACCGATCGATCATCATCCTTGGTGCCTTGATCTTTTCCATTGCGACAATATACAACTGGGCCGCGTTCCCTTTCAGCCAGGATGCGCCCCTCAAAGTTTTCTTCCAACAATCCGTTCAAGTTCAATTTACACTAGGAAATCCACCATTACAACGTGTTATCAACGCAACCTCAGCCCTAACTGGCATTCCTGATTACATCCAGTCCCATGTTGTATCACGGCTTCCCTCTTCTTGGGCGCCAAACGCAAATGTTCGGTGTGCTTCGAGCGGAGATCGGACTGGAACTTCCACATGTCGCTGGGAAACTAGCCTCATTCCAGCCCCGGGCGGCCTCGATGCGCAAACGCCATGGTTCGACTTCTCTGCGTCAAGGTTGAATGCTACGACTGCCCTCATCAGTATTTCAGGACGGAACACCCGCGCATGTCGACTCTACTTCGACAATCGAGCCATAAAGGCATATGATGTCTACGCTATCAATGGAGATGGGAGCCAATCGCCTTCTGGTAGACCCCTGCAAGCAGGCTATGGAATGCCATCAGGCGGCCTAACGGCTTTGAGGCTCTGGAGTCGCACGTGGGATAGGAACTTCACTGCCGCTGTCACTTGGGATGTGGATGATGGGGTTGGTGCTAATGCAGGCTTGAGTGGGCGCGTGGCGTGTGAATGGTCAGAATATGCATCAGGAATGGTAGGTGTGGATATAGTGAATGCCACGACTATCCCAGCGTATGAAGAGATATTGAGCTATTTACCTGCTTGGGCTGTCAGTACCAAGACGACAGATGGGTTGATGGAAGCTTGGACTAGTTTTACTATTGCTTGATGTATTCATCTCGGAGGTTAATGAATCCATATCTCTAGCCATCGAACCGGGATATTGTTAACTTGTGCTCGGAAATGGATCTACCACATGGGCAAACCAGCAACTCAACTTCGGCATACGGACGAATGGCTGTAAAATCTTATTCGCGGACACTACAACACAAGTAGGAGCAAGAATATAAGTATACAAAATTGTGTACGGAGCTTTCAGCAGTGAAGTGTCCAAGGCAAGTTAAGTAATACAAGCATTCCTATTCCAATATATCCTTTCACTGCTCTGGGGGAAACTCGGGCAAGAAGTTGATATAGTCTGGGCAGAGGCTATCCCAGGACACTACGTTGAGTATTAGTCAATAGGCACGAAGTTGAAAAGCCACATCTTCACTGACCAGGGGGATCATCATTAGCATTGATGCTCAGTGTGTCCTCGGCGAAGACGACAGAAAGACCGCTAACGAGAAAAGTCAATGGAGGGATTGAATATACAGTCCGACAGAAACACTCACAGCTCCAGGTGCCAATCAATGTGGCTGAATCAAGTTTGTCAGCCGCGCGAGCATCAACGTGAATGACATGAGGAACATACCAATGCATAATCCAGGGGCCAGGGTTGTCTGTTTTGAATCTAATAGTTACGTTGTCACCAGTCTGACCGATACTAACGACGTCACGGCGCGGAGGATTGACGTAGTTGTAAGTCGAGCTGCCAGCACTGCGGACGACATCAAAAGCGTGCTGTCATATACGTCAGATATAAAGCCCGTTAATCAGACTCATAACAGAGCTTACGCCATGCAAGTGAATTGGGTGCTATAGAAAAAAAGAACGATCAGTATCTGGAGAGTATTTTCATACCAAATACGATATGAATAGACGCACAGGACCACCGACAGCTCCAGCCGGCAAGGAAAGCTCGATGACTTTGTTGGGCGGTAGATGATAGATACTTCCAGCAGGGAGGACATCTCCTGGATTGACGGCACCGCTAATGATTTGCAAGAGGACAGGACTCGTATTGGGCGGAACGAAGGTAGCGCCATTGACAGTAAACGTGAACGTAGGAAAGTCAAAGGCCACCGCTAAGTTGAGAGCAACGTCGGCGGGACCAGATCCAGCCCCAGGGCCCGCACTGCTATGAGGAGTCAAGGCGCTCTCAACTAACGGGTTGTTGAAAGGCGCCTGAGTGGACGTCGGATCGGCATCGAGAGCGCCCTGGTAGCGGAGAATAGCTGAGTTGATGCCATTCTCAAAGCCAGTAGTACCAAGGTTGGGGTTGGCACGGATCCAGTAGTTGTCAATGGGTTGATCGGCATTCAAGACGAACGAGTAGCGTTGCCCTGCGAAGATTTGGATGGAATCGACAGTATGGGGATTATGGTTGACACTGTCCACTTCAATGACAGTCTTGGCAGAGAATTAGCATAAAGACTTCTGAGCGAGCGGACGATTCATAGCAGCTTACCATAGTGTGTCCATCGATTGAGAAAGTGTAGTTTGGATCACAGGAGATTGAAACCAGACGGAATCGATACTTCTTGTTCTGGACAACATTAATGATTGATAAAGGGACAGTGGGCCCGCCAGCGTATCGTCCTCGACCGTTGATCAGGGTAGAGTCAGGAGTGGGGATATTCCCAGCGCTCGGGGCAACAGTATGGTACCTAGTCCGCATTCAGTAAATTACTAATTACTACTTCAGGAACCTGAAAAGACACAACTCACCAGTCAGCAAGAGTGATTACGGTATCCTCTATACAGCTGTGTTAGCTAGCTTCACTACCTGTATAATAGTTATAACAATTCACCATTGTCTATATCATACAATGACCCGTGGGGATCGTTAGGGTCGACAACGACCATGGCACCTCGCAAGCCATCACAATATTGAGTGGCTACATGACTTGGGTGAGCATGAGGTTCGCAAGGAACTCAAACGACTCACAATGGTGAGAGTGATACCAGAAAGTTCCCGCCTGGTCAAGGGCTTGGAAGCGATACTCAAAGGAGTTACCTGGGATAATAGGACACTGCGTAACACCAGCAGGACCATCAGCCCAACTGGTACCCGCTTGGAAAAACCCATGCCAATGCTGAAGCCAGTGAGTCAATAAGCTAGTATGATCATACAACGATGGTGACTTGCGATACTAGTGCTGCGCAACATGGTAGTGTCAGTTAATTGGTTGATAACATTGATTTGATAATGGTCGTTCTTGTTGGCGACGATGAGAGGCCCGGGAAAAGCGGCATTCGCGGCGCTACTACCAGCTAACACGGCGCTGTCGTCGAGGCAGTAAGTGTCTACCACCGTCCTGCACAGTGTCAAGACCTACGCTCGAGTAAAACCATCAGGAGAGATGTTCTTGTTGACGACATACATATCGAAGGAAGGTCCAACGAATGCATAGGTCGAACAAGCAAGTGAAAGTGCAACGAAGGCGGGAGATAGCATCCTGAGGAATGGTATCCTAGAGCTGGAAGCGGGCTGGCAGTTTTTGGAGGAGTATGCTACCCTTATATCCTCTTGACTGGATGCCAGAGTCGGTCAGCAAGGGGCACCATTTCTTGGATTTGAAGAAGATTTTTTACACGATGTCAAACTCGAAACGCACCGGGAAAGCTCGCATAGATGAGAAACGGTTGGAGATTACCCCATCTTCCTCCTGACCTTACAAAAGGGGTTTCCATATTGCTTGGAGGTCCAGCAACAAGAGCTATGCGTACGAGATATCAGGTCAGAGGGCTACCCCTGAGGCATTATGTCTTCCAATCGTTCCAAAGGGGGGAAGTTAATAAAGCTGTTCTTCTCAAGAATCAGGTACGTTACGCAAGGGAACACCCAAATGCATTTCTTGTCTTTTCCCACTTACAGAGCCCAAGCCAAGGTTTTCACACCAGAAAATTCCAAAGTGGTGGAGCGGAGCTTGGGCGAAAGTTATAAAAGGCCGGACAATCCAATCGCCTTCGCAGGCCGTTCCATTTGTTCTGCCATTCACCCGTGCTTCAAACATCCATCTCTGCGAACCTCCTTATCATTATGCGTGTCGCTCTTCTCCACGCTGTGATTGCCTACACAGTATTGGCAGCGGCTGTGAGTTTCTTCTTCCCCCCCAGAGAAGTAGGCTTACTTTTTCTACAGCAACTCGAAGTCCACACGGCTAAGAGAATCTTTCGTACGATAATTCCTGAAGAACCGTTCATGGTCGAGACAACCACTACTGTCGTTTTTACGTAGGCCTTCTCCACATACTTACCTGATCATGCCTCACGTCTTTTCTGTGTTTAGAGCGAGCCCAAGCATCACGGATACTGCGCCGACCACTACTGCCACTGCGTCAATGTATCCTTGATTTACATGCGTAGTAGTGGTCTTAAATGTATAGTTTCGCCTGATTGTACCCAAATATGAGGTTCTTTTGTTACTAAATATGATTTGTATGCACTTAACATGATATGTATATGCCTTATGTCGGGGAGTCGCAGCAGCTAAATATGA
This sequence comes from Podaxis sp. C-F-101400, assembly GCA_018524895.1. NCBI lineage: Eukaryota > Fungi > Basidiomycota > Agaricomycetes > Agaricales > Agaricaceae > Podaxis > Podaxis sp. C-F-101400. Next base: position 51,473 of record JAEUWR010000110.1, read on the forward strand.
GTCAGATAGGCGAGGGGTTTTGAAACCGAATGTCAATTGCTGCTAATATACGTAACTGCATCTAATTTATCCGTCCATGCGTCCGAGAAAAGTCCGCAAGGGTAGTCGTGGAAGAAGAGAAGGCCAGTTTCCCTGGCCCTCGTGGAGCTCGTGGTCTTCGGGTTTTGATCCTGAATAAGGATCTACTGTAGCAGCTAGAGTTGGTCACGATCTGTCAAGGCAAAAATGATGGTGCTCGGCGAACCTGCATCAGATACAACGTCGGGGGAGAATGCTCAGGGATGTACGCCTATGTACGCAGCACGGAAGACTGAGACCTGTGTGGATATCTCCGAATTGAACATAACTAACCGAAGGCCCCAAAGTAGGGTCAAGTAACAATGTCGGCGGTACGACTGCTTGTGCGTCCTACTGGCATAGCTTCGTACTTGAGTGGGAAAAAGTGTGATGTTCACCTCACCTAAGGTGTATCTCTGAGAGTAACTCCGGGTACATGATATCGAACTTAATTCAAACGTGGAGACATGTCAATTATCAAGCGATGTTGACTTGTTACCTGTGAGAATGATCCACCATGTTTCCGGCCTCGGGATTTATATAGGCCCCTTTTGCATTTGGTATGAACGTTGGTTAAGACGGGAACGGTACCTTTGGTACATGTGAGGGCCGATGGCTCGGGGAATTGGTTGTTTCGACAGGGAAGACATAGCGCGGTGCATGCAGTTGCGATTTTGCACGGCGATACCGTACCTGGAATCGCGTAATGAAGTAATGGATCCCGGTCCATAGCTATAACCGGACGTTTACTAGTACCGCTCATGAGAAAGGCTCCTCTCACAAGAATAACAAGGAACATAGATCTTGGGCCGCGATGAAGAATTTCGACGGTCGTCACATCTAATGGAGATCAGGAGTAGGCCCAGAGTCATTCCTGAGTTTGCGCAATAGGTAAACTGAGATGAGGCCTGCGAACGCAATATCATTGCATTCCAGCACCATTGTCCGAAAGCGAGAACCAACACGCCCTTCCCCTTTGAACGTTTCGTTAGGGCTTCTCGGTTGAGATCCGGTAGGTCTCAAAGGCTTTACGGGCGACTTGGTCACAGCGTCTGGTCATTTATGTGGGTTTTTGGGCCAACTCCAGTTGCAGATTGTATCCAAGGCTTAACACAGAATCTAGCATTAAAAAACCCAGCCTGGTTACCGTCTCCCTGAGCCAGACCATTTGGGCCTAACTAATGTACCTTGCGTCCTGGTCATGGGTGATCAAGTGCACCTCGAAGCCGCACGTCGACGTAATCGTCGGCCGCTGCCCACATTAATGGCTCAGGAATAGGGGGCCTGACAAGTAATGTCTTGGCTAAAATCGTCGTCACTGGTCCGCAGTCCTCGTGAGTAAATATTGCGATTGTACGTTGGATTACCGATATTCAACCAATTGGCTTAGAGCCAAGAGACGGGGATTCGAGAGAGCATGGGAACGTATGCTCTTCATCTCTAGCTCTGTATCTCCAGAGAAGCCGAAACGGACATGAACAAAAGAGAAGAGACAGTGCATATGTCAATGTGAAAGAAGGAAGGAGATAGAGAGCAGACAGCCGTGGGCGACGGGGTGCTTTGGTGACTTCGTTTGTGTTCCAGGTTCTTGGTACTGATTTGTAGGAGACATGAGATATTGGTCTGTCCCTGTCCGTCTCGAAAAATCAGGCAGTTGTATCGTGAGTGCGATTTGTCGGCCCGGATTCACGATGACGTTACATGATGGGTGATTTAATGATATTTGCCATATGCTCTATTAACAAAGCTGTCAAAACGAAGACAAACAACACGAACGCGTCCGAGATCAAGACAACACTGCCCAAACTTGTAATAAAGACTTAATGCTTGGAAGCCCGGTCGTATCCTTGCATCCCTTCTGACAGTCTTAATCAGCGAGAAATGGCCTAATTTACTACCGTGTATGACTTGTTTCTTTGGCGACGTTGTAAATTACAAAGGCCACGGCTCTAGCAACACCTTGTGTTTCCTCTGCGACCTTATGTTCCAAGTGGCACCTCCCTCACTATACCTTACAACCGTTGTTTTTAAGCGCCTCACGAGGCTGCTATATTACGCGGAAAGGGAAAAATGACTCGACCTCGCGGCTAAAGCACCATCAGCTACCCCGATGATGGTGACCAAGTCACCTACAGCTCGCTCTAAACTCGACCCACCCCTTCCTCCAACTAAGCCTCAACCTCGTTTCTCGAAACCTTCGATCTGGTGGAAGAGTCCGGAGGAGCATATACGTGAAGAACAACACGCGTATAGGTTGCACCAATTTCTTCTCCCCCACTTGCGGTATGGCACGAACTTAAGACAGCCTCCTCCCGGGTGAGTTATACACGTGTATTTGCCGTTCTCATTTGACATCATTGCAAGACACGTACGCCTACTCTTTTGGTGGTCACTTGATGAGTTGAGAGCCTCTCGGCCGAAAGCCCAAATGTCCGCCGATATCGCATTAGAACCAGGGGGATCATTGAATCTGCTCAGCGTACAGCAAATATGGGGTCTGGAGTCCGTTGCAGTGCGTGCTCGTCTGTGCCACTTCTTGTTTTGGGCTCTAAGGTTTCTTAGGTCATCCATCCGCTGAGATGGAAAATCTTCGAGCCCGGCGACCCTAATCGACTTTCTGCGCTTGCCGTCCAAGACATATCCATCGACCGTCATGTTTTCATTACCGGTACGAGCTTTCTGAACCTCCAAGTGGTATCTGGACTCAGCGTACGTAACACAGAATATCCTACCACTCCGGACACCATGGTGAAGCGGATACTTCGCCTTCTCTGTGTGGACCTATATTTCCTCTCTTGCTTTGGCCTTTACCGCTTGATTGTGTGCGGAGGATATGGCCCCGAGCAGCGCCTCCCAGTTCCGGAATGGTATGATGACACGGTAGTCTTCCGGAATAGTATCGCCCGGCAGATGCTGGATTTTAAAAGAGAAGTGGACGCTGCTTACGAACGGGTGTTAAGCTACGGTGCACGACTCGGTGGCTTTGATACTAGTCGTGGCAGACCCAATCAAGTCCTGGAAAACACATCGGTCGCGCAATGGATGGACCATTTCGAGGAAAGGGCAACAGATTTCGCCAGGGACTGGGGCGCGGCTGTGCTCGCTTGTCTGTTCTTCTGTTTCATTTGGCTCACTGACCATTTCATTATTCAACTATTTTAATCACATATGCTGATATGATTCCTATGCCCCATTATGCTTTATGCCTCTTATGTAATGGATAGACTTTGTCGATGCGTGTCATTTGCTGTCGCAGTGTATTCTTGCTGTCGCGGTGTATTCTTGTGTACAATAGTGTTGTCACTTTGCTGTCCTCAGTGCTGTGAGCAATCGATCGTTAAATCGTTCTCTGATTAGGATATAAAACCTTGTAAATATTTCTACCTATTTTGTGGGATGATCCTTCAACCAACGTTTGACAACGAACGCCTTGGGACATGCGGTGGATTCTCCCTTTCCTTCTGTTGCGTCGTAAAAGTTCTGACAACAATCGTAGAGTCGCCGCAACAAATGGTCGCACTTTTCGGGGGTATACGTGTGTTTGTTTAGACATGACTGTAGATCACACGCTAGGATCATATCAGCTCCGGTCTGCAGTTGTTAAGGAGGCGTGCACACATACCCTCTGCTTGACAAGCAGAATCCTGCCCCTAGCAATGAGAGTCTGCATAAGGCGTGATATCAGAGAGCTAGACGTACAGCTGGCATCTTGCTTGACTGCTTTGCGTTCCCCGAAACTAGTTCCCAGGCAGCTTATAGTCGTAACTCTGATTACACCTCCGTGGGCGGTTGAAGCTCAATGTTAGCTGGAGTATGCTGGGCGGGGAATGCCGACCGTGTGGGATTTCATTACATCATTCTTGTGCTCGTTCTCCACCTGCCATTCAAAATAACTACATAACAGAATCTACCCCTGTACACATCCGGCCAAGCTCCAAGACGGCTGACCAGGAAGACTCAAGGGAAACGTCGATAAGCATCTACTCAGAGGGTCTCCTATGGAAACACGCTCCTCTCGCACTGCATGGTTGACACCTGATTTCTATCCCTAGGTCCCGAATCCATAAGGCTCTGTCTCTGCTGCCTCTGTCTTGCTTGTTATTCTAGCTCTTGCATCACGACTGCCGACTTTCTAGGCGATGCTCACTAGAAGCATATCACCTACACAGAAGGCCTGCAATTCCGGGAAGCCCGAATATTTGCTGGTATATTTAAGTCGGTCACGTGCGCGTGCACGGCCGCGCTTTTCCAGATTTGTTTCAGCCACTACTGTCATCAAGGTATGCTATTGAGCTGTGCTGAAGCAAACCAATTATGTGGACCCTGCGGTTAATGAAGGCTATATCATGCCCGGACATTGAATCACCGCCATCCTCTCTTTTCCCTCTTCACTCATGGCCCCTTCTGCAGAACTGGTACGACGGACATCCAGCGCCCAAGGTGGTCAGATTGCGCTCGCAGTCGCCATAGGCGTTGCTGCTGCTCTCCTTCTTGGTATTCTCATAGTATCAATCATCCTTTTTCGAAGACGGAGGCGCGCGGCAACTCAGTACCATCCTAGTCCGGCTGAACGAGCTCACAAAGTGAATCTCTCCGACGCAAGCGTTGATCCGTTGTTGATAAAGGCGATAAAGAATGATGGAGCCCTCAGGGAAAAGGCTTCTTTACCAACACTGAGGAGCGCCGACGAGATCACTCGTTACAATCGTAATAGCCTTTCGATTAACACGACGGGACTCTATCACCTGCCTTCGGCAGAAACCCTTAGCCCGACGGCTGCATTTTCACCAGCTGCATCATCATCCTTTTGCCTTCCTCACAACCCCGATACGAGATCGTTCAATGATCAACAGCACCAGCCCCCCTCAATGCAGCGCCCACCGCTTCCCCCCCTCCCGCCCCTCGTTATACCCAGTGGTCAATCTACCAATTCCTATTCAAACGCAGCTGCACTTGTGGAGGAACCATCATCACCTTCGCGACCGCCGTCAAGCTGTCCTTCTTCATCATCACTCTATTCTCAACCGACCGCGGAATCACCACCGACGACTCCTCCTGCCACATATCTCCATCTACCCCTATCCCAGGAACTCACGTACGAAACTGCGCCGGAAGAAGCTGGATTGCAACGAGGTGACACTTATCTCGTTGGTAACCTCCTCAAAGCCCGGGCACAACGCAACCCGGCCGGTCTTGTGCGAGCGAGCAGCCAGGTATCCCATATTGAACGTATGGGGTCTATCAGATCGGTTGGGCCCCTTCATGAAGATGATCGACCATTTGCGAGGCGTTATCGCTCCAAGAAGCGCAAAGGGCGCCGTGACAGTGGTATGGAGGTTGTAAATGAAGTGTTTCCAGAGGATACTAGCCTTCGGGGTCGTTCAAACTCTTCTGCTTCCCATTATAACACTACACCCTTGGTTAAACCCCCATCGCCTGTTGTTTCATTTCCACAGTCTCCTTTGTTGAGGAAAGTCTAGTATCACGAACCCTTTTATATCTGCCCGCAGTGGGGTTGATGGTTGCGACGGGTGCTGCGAAGTATTTCTTGACGCGAAGGACACTGCTTCACTGATGGACATCTTCGTTCTTTCTTTCAGGTACTTCCCAATGTGATTGGACTGTACACTCCTTCGGACCTGACATACGCGAGAATATTTTCTTGTTGTACACTACGTCGCATTGTATGTAAATACGTAAAATAACAAAAAGACTTGAAAATATAATAATAGTATAGCGTAGCATGTGTGATGACACCATTCATGAACTGATGCGGCACAGACTGACCGCAATCTGAAAAAAAAATTGTACTATGGTTGAGGCACAAAGAGTAGTCCACGGTAATTATCAATAGCCTTAGTGGCAATACGCCTATCTTTGAGTCTCCATCGGTACTTGTTATTTCCAAGCCTAGCTTTGCTTCTTCTCCACTCACCTTTCCAGAAGCCGCCTTGCAGGCTTGTATCAACTTCGCGCAACTCGAGGCTGGGATAAAAGCCTCAATGAATGGCCTCCCTCATTCAAACCCATAATGCAATTCCTCCCTAGGCTTGTCTCTGTGATCTCAGTCCTTAGCGTCTTCGTTGTTGCACGGGGGCAAAATGTGCCTCCAGGTAAACCGCCGGTGAAACATGTTGGCAATAGTATGTAACATCCTCATAACACACGAGAAGGGAGCTTGCTGACTTTGTCGGCCGAAGTGTTCATCTTCACTCCTGGACCCGGGGCATGCGGTTTCACCAACACGTCCTCTCAAACAGTTGCTTCGGTCTCGCAGCAAGTTTTCAAGTCGTTTCCGTAAGTTCATCCTTAAGCTTGCGTACTACGAACACAAAGATGACAAGGCTTCGCGCAGAGGCGCGACCGCAAACCCCAACAAGTATGGTATTAATAACCTTGCTCTTCACCAAAGCTTAACCTCATCTTTCGCGTAACATAGAAATCCCATCTGCCGCCGTAGCGCCTTGATTACTTGTGAGCACTGCCACAGCTCTGCTCCTATGACTGCTCACCCCATTCTCAGATGACGGAAAGTCCCTGACTGCGCCCATCGTTGACTACTTCACCGATCCCGGGAAAGATAATGTCGGACTTTCTTTGCCTGGTTTCACAGTTTTCGCGAGCGAGGATGAGGGGATTGTCGAAGGAGTTACTTGGACCATTGTCTAGATGTTCACGAGATAGATGCGATAGAACAGTGGTGCACTGAACGTCGTTGTCTGTGGCACTGAGCTGTCACAACTGCGCCACTTATGGCGACGTTGTCGTAGTCTCGGACATTTCACACAGCTAATCCTTATCAACTCCTCAGACCATTCTTCTGTGTGACTTGTTGGACATTCCATGCAACCCTGTGTCTTGGTTGAACGGCCAAGTGCTGCGCTCGTTGCCTTCAGAGCCACACGGGAATTTGCGGTTTCATTGTGGAGCAGCGAAATAGCGGGATTTCACTCTGGTTAACTCCGTGGGTTTGCGGAGGGTTTCGAAAGGCAGGTTCGGACTTCTGAACTCAACTGCGGCCGAGAAAGAGAAGTGTGTCATGAACCGATTAACAATTATTATTACATACTTAGGTAAACGGCACCATCTTCTCCCAGCATCCTCAGTACGACATTGACTCATGAATTCATCAGAGTGTTCTTTTCCCTGATCTCAGTGGCTTACGTACCCGACAAGAATGTTAGAGCTCCAGGAAGTGAAGCAATTTCAGGGCTCTGCAGGAAAGTTTTGTATAAGCCAACACTCAAAACCGCTGGACAGAGTATTTTTTTCTGCTTTGCTGTTTTCTTTTTCCAACCCGAGCAAGGGACGACCAAGAGAGTAGATGCCCCTGAAATTGTGTCCGTTTGCTTAAGCACTCAATACCGGGAGTTAAATCTTCTCTACTCGTACTGTTGGACTTCAATTCGTACATACACTATGATACCCATCCGATTATGCATGGTCAGCGTAGCAATTTGACCCTCTTCGTCGACACATACTCCTCATTAAACTCACGTTTAATTCGCATCCTCCCTGGAGTCTCCGAGGGCTCAGATACAAGCGTCGTCGGCCTCTCCCGTTCCCTCACTGTCAACATTTCCACCTATCAGTGACTTTCCGATCAGTCGAAGGAGAAGAAACATACGTGCTGCGAAAGGCACGTCGTCACAAGGTTCGGGTTTGACCCTCACCTTGTCACCAGGCGACATGGGTGTTGGGGTCATGTCGATCATTCCTTGGGGGAGCTCAGCCAAAGCCGCCAACAAGCACTCTGAAGGCTCATATTCTTCGGACGCTGAGTTCACGGTGGATGGGTCGAAAGACGAAAATGCTTGAGCCCATTCTGATGATGGTTCATAGCCCTCGTCTTCTTCTATTTTCACCCTCGGCTTGATCTCATGTTCTTCGTCGTCGATAAAGTCAGGTAGATCGTCTGAGTGGCCTTCTGGGTGTTGCTGGAGGCTTCGGAAAGCATCCTGGAGTTCCAAAGATGGTGTGTAATCTTCGTCTTGATCAGGAGATACCAGTTCTTGTTTTACCTCGATTTCGCTTTTCACGGATGCTCCTCGCATTGAGGAAGCCGGTGCTGTAACAGAACGACGGAGGAGAGCCATAGCTACTTCCTCTGTGTCGAAAAGTATGTGATAAGGTTGGGCAGTAGGTAAGAATGAAATGCTCACCTTCTTCATATGGATCCATCTTCTTCGCGAGTTTCAGCTTTGTTGGTGGGGGAAGTGGTGGAGGAGGCATTGATCCTGATTGGGGAGGTGGAGTGTTATCAGCAAGTTGAGCTTCTGCTTCTGCAAAATGGCCCGGTGGTTGATACTGCTGGAAACGGACCTAAATCACACGCGAAGTCAGCCAGTTCCGCTCATGTATCATCAGAGGTATACAACTAACATTATCTGGAGTCGCAGTGCTATCTCGTCGATGAGGGTCGGATACTTGAGTATCAGCTGTTACACTACGCCCACGAGTCGAACCCTGGCCCTCGTCCTTGTCCCCATTCCCGTTTGCTCGATCGCTAGCGTGTTTGCCAGGTTTACTTGACTGGGAACCATTCACTTCAATGTTGTCGTTGACACTCCCTGATACGAGATTAGGAGGTGGCAACGGAAGCGGCAGAGCCTGACCAGCTACGGCTACCATACTAGGCGGCAGCTTGCGGGCAAACGGCAGTGGGGAATTTGGCGCGGGAAGAGGTTCAGGATATGGTTCCCTAACGTCAAAGTTGGGACGGATCTTAGTATATCGTGCGTAGCCTGGTTTCCAACCACCTAAAGATCGAAAAGTTGCATCAGCCAAAGCTTCCGGGTATAAGGAGTGGTTTGCAAAGGACCTTGGGCAGTAGGAATAGGGAAAAATCGGGTTTCAAATTCATAGATGTAACTTGCTCTCGAGCCGACGTTATCGCAATGTGGAGGGACAAGGAACGTCGCCCAGTAGTGTGCACCTAGGTATGGTTCGACGTTAATGTGGTCAGGTATCTCGACTATGATATTCTTGTTCTGTCCCTGCGTTCAGACCACGTTCTAGGAACAGATGTTAATGAACATACAGTCCATTGATAGAAAATAGCACTGGGCCGGACGCCCGGGTATTTGGGCTTGAACATGATTTCAAACCATGCAGTGACATTGTTAAAGAAATCTGGCTCGTGTTCAGGCACGCCACCCCATGGATCTGTAATAATGAGGTATTTATCCGTTGGTGTGGGGTATCTCTTTGCAGATATTAGTCTCGCTTGCTTCGGTAATGAGGCGGAGGGCAGACCTTGGGTTGAGATTTCTTGGACTTTGATTTCGCCATGTTAAATGAAAGAACCAACTGTCGGTATCAGTAATCGGGGTAATATGGAGGTGGTATACGAAATCAAGTCACTGTGTGGGTACACTAGTCTTGTGTGAATGCGTGAGGCGAGTGGCAAGAGCCGGGTTTGGACCCAGGGCCTTGATAGCTTTGTTCTTACTACGCTTATTGTCGAGCGGACAACCGTTCCGCTGCTGGAGGAAGACGAGAGTGTGTTCCTCTGTGGAAGTCACTTGGAAGCCACGATAAGGAGCAAGAACCACCAGGAGGCTTTTGTGAGGGAAGATTCCCTCGTTTTCCCACGATCACAACTTCGTGCTTCGCAACATTGTGATCTTTTGTTGTATGCTGTCGGTCCTCCGTCTCATCATGTCTAACGCAAAGAAAGCTGCGGCGCCACCCTCTTCAAACTGGCTTGCCCTCCAAAAGGCAAGTAACGAAACCTCAAGAGACTAACTTGCATTCCCAGTTCTGATGATTTCCTTCAGGCAATGAAAAAATCAGCGCCTTCAAATTCACGCCCACACAAACGCAGAAAGGTAGAACACACCTCAGCGAGAACAATCACTGCCTCACCATCTCCTGCACCATCAACGTCTACGCACCACTCGATACCCATTACATCACAGGACGATCTGGACGATACCACGAACCCCTCTGCCAATCTTCTATCCCTCCGGAATATGGTTACCGGGATGCTTACTTATACACCCGCTCAGCAGCTGTGAGTAGGTCATCCGTTGAACTGGGCCTATCTCTGACATTGTGGGATGTAAACGTTAGACCAGGTCGATACCTAGCTATTGATTGCGAAATGGTGGGTGTCGGCATCGATGGAGCAGAGTCCTCACTCGCACGCGTGAGCTTGGTAAACTGGTATGGCGCGACACAGGTGGACGTATTTGTGAGACAGCGGGAAAGGGTGGTGGATTATCGAACCCAGTGGAGTGGAATCCGCGAGAAGGACATGGTTGGAGGTGAGTATATGCGCCCTGCTTAAATTTGGGGAGCTGAGTTTCGATGGTGTGGATCGCGTAAAGCGAAGCCTTTCACAGAGGTTCAAAAACAAGTGGCCGATATGTTGAAAGATAGGATTCTGATCGGTCACGCGGTTCATAACGATTTGAAAGTGCGCTATTCCCCTGTCCGCCAATCTTTACTCGCTAACGGAGTCCAATTACCGCGCATATAGGCGCTCCTACTTTCGCACCCACATCAAATGACTCGGGATACCCAACTATATGCGCGAAAATTCAATTTGACAAAGTCAAAGCGTGTTGCTCTTCGGACTCTCGTCAAGGAACAGCTAGGATTGACAATTCAAGAAGGCGAACATAACAGTGTACGTTTGTCGGACTCATTTCCCAGGGAGGTGTCTCCTAATCATTCCATTGTGTAGGTCACAGATGCACGTGCGACGATGGCAATTTATCGCCTCCATAAAAAAGAGTGGGAAAAGGGCATGAAGGCTATCCAACCTCCCAGCACCAAAAAACGGAAGCGTGACTCGACAAAGGGTAAAGAACCGGCGGAAGATGGTGGTGACGACGGAGATGAGCCAGCACCAACAACAAAACAGCGAAAAGGCATCAGTTCGGGATTATCGACAATCATCAAACGACGTGGATCGGATCAGACCATGATCAGTAAAGCGACGATGCGAGTTGGAAAAACGAAGGCGACAGATTCAACAACCCCAGGGAACAAAAAGGCGTGGTGGTCGGAACTGCCGAACTCGATGCCTAAAGGCTCCATTCGACTCAAGATGTGATATTGTATCACTATTCAAGTTTGATTATGTCTTGCCAGTTAAGTCGCCTTGCTGGCAATCTCTTTCTTGCAACGAAAGTCTGACAAACTTATCAGATTTACTGAGGTATATCTAGCGAACAGGTTTTCAAGTCTGGAGAAATTGCCACCGCCGGCTATCATATGCCCAAGATGTGCTCCGTCACTTATAGGCCCGCCCTTCAATTCCCTGAGACATTGATTCATAACAATTGTCACACAGGGCAGGCAGCTCCTAATTTTCGCTACGATATTAAAATCAACACCGGGTGCAGAACAAACCTTATTTCATGTAGTTCATGTGGCCTAGGTGGAATGGGAGTCATTAATGCAGGCGGGTTCTGTACTCCTGATTCCGGAGGGGTAGTCCCTACACTTCTAAAGATTCCCTGAGCATTGTTTGAGTTTAGTGTTGTGATATTATGCCCATGGTTCCCTGCGTCCCCTATCATGACAAAATTAGACTCGACTTGTACACCTTGACTCCTCAAGCACCGTGCGATCACTGATTAATCCGTGGCCTATAATTATACTATTTCCAATCCCGAGATCGGTATAATGTCCGTAGCATAGGAGAGCGATAAGAATGTAACAAAAGTCGAGTTTAGTCCACGACATATACTCCAAGAATAATACTCAACACCGTGGTCAGAAGGCCAGCGGTTACTCCCTTTTCCAACCCGCCGAAGGACGGGCTCAGGTGGGAAGCAGCATTGGAGTTACTGGCATCTGAACCTGGCAAGGTCGTGTTGGCACTAGACACAGGAGACCTAGTAACCGAGGTTGAAGTGGCCGTCGTCGTTGTACTGGGTATAGAAGGGAACGAAAGGCTAGTCGATGAATTGGAGACTCTGCAGAATTGCTGGGCGAGATCTTCGGCAGAGGAGATTTCGGAAGGGCAGTCACCCGAAATGCAATTAACGAATGACAGCGGGAATCGTTGACTGTGATATGCATTGGTTAATAACGTGCTCTTGAATAGAGGAGGATGGGTAGGTACTCGGCGCAGAAGCAGTTAACATCGACGACGCTGTTGCAGCCGACCATAGAGATTGACATTGCAAGGCAATTCGATACTGCCAAAATCGACAAACTTAACGGGGAAATCATGAAGACCCGGGGAAGATACTCACCGCAGGAGGGGTATCCACTGAGACTAGGGAATGAAGCTGTACTTGTCTGCGTTGCATTGCTCGATACCGACAAACTTCCGCTAGCACTTGGACTAGGAGTGATGACTGTGGAGACGGACGCCGGTGTTGTTGTTTGGGCGGGGGGAGTGGATGAGACGTCGGGGAAGGTAGAAGGCGGTATTAACGTTTGCGCGCACGAGGAAGAAAGGAAAGTGAGGAGAGCAATGAGAAGCGTGGAGAGTAACATCGTCGGTGGAGGAGTGCTGCGCGAAGCGGCAGTGTGCAGGGGCGGAGACAAGGTGATGGAATGTACCGACAAACAGGGACAAATATACCTTTGGAGCTGATTCGAAGCAAAGCAGGTTCAGATCCTATTGTACCCTGTTCCTTTATAAGTTTATATTCAGGAGGGTGGATTCATAGAAACCTCTTCACACAGAATAGGAGAGAGGTAGGCTTATTCGGAAAGATACACATTGAAACAAGCCAATCACTCTAAGGATATTTTACAGATCCACTCTCAATTATCCGAACACGCAAACCCTCCCACCGCAGCTCGTCCAACTGGTCAACAAGATAGGGGGTCATAAATCCATATACGAGCCCATCACAGTCAATGTGAACCTCGTCCAGTAGTGTCACATCCGATTGTGGCAAGGGGTATCGGCGGGAGGTGATCAAGGAAAGGAAATCATTGTCCGAGATAAACAAGCGACCACCTAGTTCTAGGTATTTGAGCCTTGGGATGAGTATTCGCGGGGGTAGGTGTGACTGCATAGGAGCCCCTGTTGTAGGCACGACAAGGTCGCTAAGAAGATCATTGGTGACATTGAGTCCGATATCCAATATTAGCGATTCTAGCTCTTTTGTCTGCCCCAGCATTTCTAGCAACTGCCGTTTTTCTATCTTTTTACACCGTAGTGTGAGGGAGTGTAGTGGAGCACAACGGGCAAGAAACGACATAATCGTGTCTTGGTCCCATTCTAGCTCAGGAGTACATAATGCAAGGTGAACAAGATTAGGCGGCGTTATATGAATGAGGAGACTTTCGGCTCCTGGGCCCGAGTCGGTGTCGATTTGGAGGTCAAGAGAGGAAAGGTGTGAATGATAGAGATGCGAGGAAGGCACAAACGGTCCTGGGACGTGGCATCGTACTCGGAGTGAGACTAATCGAGGACAATGGGAGAGGGTGTCAAAGGCCATTTGTACAGGTATCGACCGCTCCTTGGTTATAGTGTACAGGTCCAAGTGACTAATCGTTTGTCGTGGATACTTGAGTCCGAGGATTGGGATATTATAATCGAGCGCTAATGAGGTCAGAGCTCCTGCGCCGGATAGTAAATTCGTTAATATTTCGTTTGGCGGCCCGGAGTCAGTCACCAGATCCTCCGGTGGAGTAACGATTGTACAATGCTGCAGGGCGGGGAGCGGAAGACCCTTCAATCCCGCAAATAGGGGCCAATGCACCGTGATCGAATGAAGCGCGAGGTATAGCCTCTTCCACCTCCTCGCAGCACTAACCAGCATCCCGACTGCAAGGTTACGTGAGTCCGAGTTGTATACGGGGGAACGAAGCTGTTGTTCCACCATACAAACATTTAGGGGGTGGTTTGATGACCGCTCGAGCCATGCATGGAGGAGAGGCAGCCTACGAGACTCTTGCAGCTCCCCTCGGCCAACACGGACTCGTATATTCGTCCACAGTTCCGGCATCCGCAGTGCGTGATCTCTCCATCGTTGGCATACCTGCGTTAACAGGAGCGGTCCAGCGTCTCTATCAAAACTATCAGGCACATCCGGGACAACGTCACGCTTAGCACCGCGCTCACACCGCACGAAAATTTCCGTTAGAATATCCGCAGGGATCTTTCTGAAGGGTGTTAATAGCGCCTTGTGCTCTTCAACCAAATGGACCAGCTTGTCGCGCTCGAGGACGAGCACTTGTAGTATTGCATTGATACGAGCAATTTCCCAGTCCAGTTGTGCAATCGCTTTTGATGTCCTCTGTATGTAACTGTGTATCTGAGGCTCTTCATGTGTGGCGGGTGTGGCATTGGTGTAGAGGATGTGCGGGACGGGGGTTTCAGGGACGAGGAGAATGCCGGAGGTTATAAGCTGCCCAGAGAGGACGACATCATGAGAGCAGTTGCCGCAGGTCAACAGCGTTGTGACCTCTTCAATTGGCAGGTCATCGGATTGTATCTGAGTAGGGAATTGGGGACCGGGTGTAGGACTGCCCGAGGTCGAGTGTGACTCTGACAATGAGTCGCCAGACTCGCTCGAAGACTCGACATCCATGGGGTCATCATCGCGGAAGCGAATGGGATCTGTAGCGCCACTTGGGTATGTGTGCATGTAGTTCGTCATGAATAATAAGGGCCTAGATAGGGTCGATTGATCAGCAATTGGGATCTAGTGTGGAGAAGCGGGTGCCGCCTCACCGCACGGGGATGGATAGGATAGAATCGGGTTAAGGTTCGAAAGCGCTGGTAGTTGGTAGAAGCTGGTCAAGGGAATATGACCGTGGTTATGTGACAAAAGAACCAAAGAAGCAAAGATCGTGGAATCGTGGAATCGCGTATCACGGTATTAGGGATAGCCTTGTGACGGGAAACGGCATAGATGTGCACATCTTTAGAACAAGGTGAACGTCATATCATCATTAAATCAGTTGACCTTCCCAACCTGTCCCTTTGTTTGGAAAGTCAACGTCGACCCCGCTATGTGGGATGCCAATCAAACTGCCTCCAGCCCCAGGTCTCACTAGCTTTGGAGTAGTCAGCACGTGACGGCACGCTCGTGGTGAGTTTTAGAACTCGCTTCGAATCCTGGAATTGAAGGCCTCGCGGATAATTTCACAAATGAAGCTTCCGTTGAGAAGGGGTTGCCTCGTGGAACGCGGTGAGGTGTTTTGTACTCGAGAAGGCAAGTGTGTTGCGCAGGCACTTACGTTGGATAAGGAAGCAGGAGGTTGTCCAAGACTGAAACGGTAGGCAGCGCAACTACATCGTACAAATACACTGTATCGTACAAGGTGATGGTTTGTTTGGCCATATTTATGTTTTCCCGTTCAAACAAATACGTTCATAGATTCGACTAATTATACTCTGTTCAGTATCAGAAGCGCTGCCAAGGTCAGTTTAAAAAATTTGGCGCAGCAGGTGGCTCAATGGGCCACCTGCGCAGGCATGCTTCTTTGGAAAGAACTTCTTCGTCTTGCATGTGTATAGAATCAGAGCTTGCTGCGACTCGAAGGTCGTGACCCGTTCCCCATCAGGTTCCTTGCTCACCTCAACCAAATCGACAAGGTTAACGTGCATGGTGTCGATCAACTATACCTCTTAGCCCTCTTTAAATAAAGCAACGTTATGACATACCAACTTGCATTCATGAACTGTTTTCGGCATGTGTTCCACTGGTAAGCGCGCGAGCAGCCGATGCCATGTCGCCAGATCGTTTTCGTCAGTCCCATAAGAAGCATTGAACTGTAATACCAGCGCTTCCTGGTACTTCGAAAGCGCATTGTTCCAAAGAGAGTGTCTGTGTCCCCACCAGCTCTCTTGCCTCCTCAGTTGATTCAACTGAGTAGCTACAGACTCGGTGGGATCACGTTTGAACTGGGGATACTCGCTGAAGAACGCATCGAGGTGCTCCAGAACACGTTCCTTGACGTCAATGTCAACCTTTTTACGTCCTTTGGAGCGCTTGGCGCGCGGCGGTATAAAGTCAGTCGCTTTGGATGCCGGGTGAAGAATGTGTATCTCCGTGGATGAGGCAGGCAACCTCGCCAGAAGAGGATCGGGAGTCTCTGTTGGCGGGGAAGTCAACCCTTCTGGAGGAAGGCTTAACGTCTGAGTTAACGGAGAAGTCGGCTCCGCCGGGGTGGGACTGGGCGCCCCGGGCGTCGAGGATGCCAGCCCCACCGCAGGTACTGCATTTGATCCCCAGTTGACCCCGTCTATGGCAGTATAATCCTCATACGAGGGATCGAACTGCCTGATCAGCGCCGTGTGGAGTTCACGGAGTGCCATTTGACGAGCCGGAGATTTCAAAGGCCAACCCCTCTCTTCGGCCAACCGCTCAAACTGTTTAGCTGGAGGCTCGCCTGGAATGTAGACAAAGTCCGGGAATCCTTCGAAAAAGACTTGGACTGGGTCTATCCATGGCGTCGCTGTGGGATCGTCAGGATTGCTGCGGAGACTTCGTCAGCCTGCAGCCTTTGTAGTACAATGTAGCGGGGATTACATTAACCCATTCGTCAAGGTATTGCTGCTCATATTGGCTCTGCAAGTCTCGTTCGTTGCAGATGGCTGTAGATTTTCGCTTTTCACACCCAGTGAGAGATTGGGATAAGAGATAGCGATTATTATGTTTGGGCCGAATGGCTTATATCGTCCAGCACACGTGCCTTGCTTCTCTTTCCCATGACTGGCTATTAGCCAGCTCTTTCCGCCCAGTTACATACACCAGGCTCTCACTAAACGAACTGTATAGAGCGAGGAAAGTAACTTGACTATGAAAGGAAGACTTCTGTGTTGAGCGTTCTCGTCTATGTCCCCTCCGCTCATCTATGGACAACAGAACCCTGAGGGTCCCGAGCGTTGGGACGATGGAAGATGATGTTTCAAAGAAGGTACTTCCGACTATGCTCACCATTTCTGTGTGCTTCTGAGCGCTATGACTTCATGAAGATCTACGAAGATCCTGGCTTCAGACACATCCAGGTTGCCGAGTGTTAGAAAAACATAAGACGTCCAATGGATAATGGACAAGACTAATAGTGTACAAAGATTTGTTTATTTACGGCGCCTTTTCTTTGCTCGCTCACGAGGAGCTTGAGTAGGATCTCGTCGGTTGGGATCAGGATTCAAAATATGGCGGAGAAGGTATTTGAGCAGACTTCCCGCTTCAAGGTGACCCTGAGGAAAGTATTTATGTTTCTCTCGTGTGTATGCACTGAGCGCAGTCTCCGTCTTGAAGTGAGTAATTACAATATTGGGATCGTGCCTGGCATCGATAAGGTCGACGAGATTGATGTATTTGCCGTTGATGAGCTGAAAGTTGGGAGTCAACTGCGGTCTGGCCGACATGAGACTAGACTCACTTTCTTGCACCCTTTAACCGTAGCTGGAGGGTTGGTGATCCCAATATGCCGGAGTAATGTATGCCAAGCGGAAAGATTTTCATCGTCTCTCGAGAATGAGCTATTGAACTGCCTCACCAAGGCAGTCCGATAGCCCTCCCAAGCTTCATCATCTTGAGGATCATTCCTTTTCCACCCCGCCTCTCTACGAAGTCGGTCAAATTGTGCTTTAGCCGACTCGTATCTCCTGTACTCAAACCAAGTATACTTCCGAAAGAACGCCTCGAGGGGCTCCATGAGCTACTTCCCAGAGAAAGATCTATACGAGGCTGTCAGGCGTTAATACCGATGATACAGATAAGAGGGGTCGATTACTGTGGCTGATTGGCACAGAATCTCTTGTGCAAACCGTCTTCACTCCCCGTGATAGGAGCAAAGGCGCTTCCAGCAAGGGATTTACGCTTGGACAAGAGTTTCTTGAAAGGGCCCTTCAGTGGGGTTTTAAGACAAGTGGCCGACGGTGTTGGGGTGACGGTAACAACTGGCAAATCGCTTCCTGCCGTGGTCTTGTGACTTATGTATATAGGGCTCCATTGTTGAAACGTT
Source organism: Podaxis sp. C-F-101400 (assembly GCA_018524895.1). Taxonomy (NCBI): domain Eukaryota; kingdom Fungi; phylum Basidiomycota; class Agaricomycetes; order Agaricales; family Agaricaceae; genus Podaxis; species Podaxis sp. C-F-101400. The sequence goes on from JAEUWR010000110.1 coordinate 69,431, forward strand.
GAACGTTCTCACGTAAGTAAGCACCTAGTACTTCGGTGATTCTTTGGTGGGCTCACCAGGCCCGTAACATAAGCATGACACCGAAGTAACAACGACCACGCCCACCTCGTGGTGTAGATAACCCAAAATTAGCAACAGATCCAGTCACCTCCCGTGACATGCTTGGCCGTAACTTTGCGGAGAAGAAATTTGAGTTTCCCTCCGGCCTTTGCTTCGTCCGTTAGACAAATCTTTCCTGCTCGCTTGGTATATTTGCTTAGTGCCTTCTCCGGCTCGAATATAGTGACGTGTTGGTCTGGGTCTCATTATGTCTACTAAGTTGACAAGGTTCACGAACAGACTCTTGATGATCTAGTCAATGGGTTAGCTCCTGAAACAGCACAGCAGATTTGAGATACTAGCGGCTACGACGTACCCTTTTATACGCCGACACAATGTCGGGATCGTTATAGGTGCCTGCAAATCTGTGTCTTTTCATGCCCAGCGAGAGACTGGGGTAAGGTACAACGTTACTATCTTTGGCCCGAATGGTTTATATTGTCCAGCACACGTGCCCTGCTTCTCTTTCCCATGACTGGTTACTAGCCAATCCCTTCCGCTAAGCTACATACGCCAGGCTCTCAGTGCTAAACCGAGCTGCATAGAACGAAGCGATTCCTCGGAATGGAAGGAGCCTGGCTATGAAAGGAATGTATCTGCCTTGAGCGTTTCATCTACGAACTCTCTTCGTTCGTCTATGGCTAGCAGAAGCCTGAGGGTCCCGAGCGTTGGGGCGAGGAGAGATGATATTTCGAAGAAGGCATTTGAGTAGACCTCCCGCATCCGGGTGATTTCTCCGGAATACCTTATGCTCCGAAAGTGTGTACTCGCTCAATGCCTTCTCTGTGGCAAAGCTTGTAATTCGTCGGGTTGGATCATGTCTGGCATCGACGAGGTCAACGAGGTTGACATATTTCCTCTTAATGACCTGTAGAATGTTCAATTCAGTGGTTGTTTGACTATGCGAACACCCTTCCGTTCACCTCCTTGCATTTTTTGACATTGTCCGGGAGGTCCATGAGTCCAATGCGTGCCAGTAGCCCATGCCAAACAGCCAGATCTTCAACATCCTTCCCGTACGAGACGTTAAATTCCTTCACGAGTGCTGTAAGGTATTTCTCCCAAGCCTCGGCATGCCTAGGATTGTCTTTGTTCCAGCCCTGAGCTTCCATGAGTCTGTCGAATTGAGTTGAGGCCGGCTCGTGAGGATTATACTCGAATCCTCGGTGTTGAGTGAAGAACCTCTGGAGGGGGCCTGCTTTCTTCTTTCCCGTCGTCTTTACTCCCTCTTTTTCCGTTCTTTCCTTCGTTTTCTTTTCCCTTTTTAGCTTGCCCTTGCGTTGAGGGAGGTCGCAGGTAGGCTTTGGCGTACCCTCCACTGACCTAAAATGTAGGACGGACTTCGATCTACAATGCGGTGTGAGCTTCTGCTTAGCTTTTACGAATGAACTGGGTGGCAGTTTACACTGATTCATCAAGTATAGAGCGCTTGAGGCTCGGAGCTCTCCCAGTATGGGTAACACTAAAGCAGGACGCTTTAACAAGGGATTTGCTTCGAGCAAGTAGCAGAGCCATGACATTGGCCTGTTCAAGAGGTTTCGGAAGAGGAGTGCCTGATATAACGATTACCACGAACTTTATAGCCTTCGTCGAGTGTCTTAGGATGAGAGGTTGTTCAGGCCGTCAGCGTGACTGTGGCGGAGATCTGGGTGACATCATGCCAGGCTGGAGGCCTCGTGTAGCGAAATGCCAATCATTTACCCACTGTTCGCTTGCTCCTCCTGTAGTCTAATGGAAAGGGATGGGAGAGTTCTACTTTCTCAGAAACATCTCAACCCGGAGTTTCATTTCACGTCCCATGCAAGATCCTTCGCTCACGTCCTGTGTTCTTCGCCACACTGTACGTTTATTTTCATAGCAAACCTTTGCGGGCCTGTGGGCAGTGACTTCATGCAGCATCTCTGTGAAGATCTTGGCCTCACACACATCTGAAATGCCGAGTTTGCTAGAGAACCAACAAGATGTCCAGTGGACATCGGGCGGGACCAACGTACAAAGGTATATCTATCGACGGCGCCTTTTCTTTTCTCGTAGGTCATGGACTTGAGTAGGATCTCGTCTATTGGGATCAGGATTCAGAATATGGCGGAGAAGATATTTAAGCAGGTTCCCCGCTTCAAGATGGCCTTGAGGAAAGTATTTCCCTTCCTCTCGTGTATATGTACTGAGCGCAGATTCCGTCGGGAAGTGAACGATTACAATGCTGGGATCATGTCTGGCGTTAATAAGGTCGATGAGATTGATGTATTTGCCGTTGATGAGCTAAAAGCTGAGAATCAGACTCGATTTGGCCAACGTGAGATTCGACTCACCTTCTTGCACTCTTTAACCGTAGCTGGGGGGTTGGTGATTCCGATATGCTGGAGTAATGCATGCCAAGCAGCAAGGTCTCCATCGTCTCTTGAGAATAAGCTATTGGACTGCCTCACTAAGGCAGTACAGTAGCCCTCCCAAGTTTCATCGCTCTCAGGATCATTCCTCTTCCACCCCGCCTCTCCACGAAGTCGGTGGAATTGCGCCTCAGCCGACTCGTTTGTCCTGTACCGAAACCAAGTATACTGCCGAAAGAACGTCTCGAGGGGCTCCAGAAACTATTTCCCGGAGGAAGATCTATATGAGGCTGTCAGGTCATAGAGTCAATGAAAAGCTGAGAGGGGTTGATCACTATGACTGATTGATGCAGAATCTCTTGTGCAAGTCGTCTTCACTCCGCGTGATAAGAGCAAGGGCGCGTCCACCAAGGGATTTACACACGGACTAGAAGTCCTTGAGAGAAGCCTTCAGTTGGGTCTAAACCGAGTAACAAACGGTGTTGGGTTAACAACTGGCGAAACGTTTCCCGCCGCGATGTTGTGAATTTTATGTGGTTACGTTGTTCTCACGTAAATAAGTAGCTAGTTCCTTGGTGAGCTCATCCAGGTCTGTAACGTAAGCATGACACCAAAATAATGACCATCGCGCCAGCCTCGTGGTGTAAACTACCAACAGATCTAGTCACCTCCTGCGGTTGCTTGGCCGCATGATTTGGCGGAGAAGAAATCTAAGTATCCCTCCGGCCTTCGCTTCATCCTTTGGAAAAATCTTTCCTGTTCGCTTGGTATATTTGCTCAGTGCCTTCTCCGACTCGAATATAGTGACGCGTTTGGCCGGGTCTCCTCGTACGTCTACCAAGTCAACAAGGTTCACGAACAAGCCCTTGACAATCTAAATAGATTAGTTCCTGAAACAGCACGGCCAGTTTGAAATATTAGCGTCTATGACGTACCTTCTTGCATGCAGGAACAGTGTCGGGAAGGGGGTCAACACCCATATGCGTCATCATGGCATGCCATCCGCTTAGGTCGTGGATGTCTGTACCGTAGGACGAGTTGAACTGACGGATCAGGGCATCTCGAAAGTCCGACTTGGCCTGCGTCCATTGGGGAGAATTTTCATCCCATTCATGAACTTGGCACAAACGGCGGAACTCGGTCATCGCAGGTGCTGACGGATCATAAGTAAAGCCTTCGTAATTTGAGAAGAATTGTTCGAGGGGCTCTGTTGTCCGTTGAGTACTCTGAGTACTTAGTTGCCGAAAGGACCACTCCTTTACCTATAGACATGGCTCGAGGTATGTTAAGCGGTGCGAACGTGTTGCGTGGGGGAGGAAAGCAAGGAGACCCAAGGCAAGCACGTGTACTCGCGTTGGCTTAATCCTCGTTATAGCGTCGGGACCCACAGGTGTGGTACCAAGATAAGTACCCCTAGGCGCCGGTGGATCCGTTTGCTACTATTCGTAGACAGGACCCTAGGAGCTTACGTACTTATTATAATACTTACTGATGGCATTATCCGCCGCACTGCAAGAACGACAAAGTTTTTCGATATAAACCCAGTTATACCTGTCAACACTGAACGACTTAGGTGCAAAATAGAAGCTACGAGGAGTAAGCGATCGTCTGGGAGAGTTGTCATCCAGTCTCGAGGAAGTCAGTTTATATCCAACCCAGCAAATGAATTCCAGCCTATAGAGTGGAGAGGAATTGGCCGGGGTGAGCAAGGGGTGAGAGAGCCGGACATCGGACAAGTAGCCAAATGCCGGGATATTCACATCCAATTACGCATTCACTTACCAGCCAATGAATCAAGGTTAAAAAGTTAAAACACGTTCCCCCCCGCCATACTTGCACGAGTCGCTCCAGCCACTCGGCTGGGAACGCCAGGAATGCGAAGCTCCAAACTGAGATAAAGTGTAATAGGCGAACGCCAATGTTATGATAATCCTTCCATCGGACTGTCACTTTGGGACATACCCGGGTCTGCAGTTGACTTCTGAAACTTGAAACGGTCCGGGTAGAAAACCCGTAAGCTGTGGGGCTCTGGAGATCAGCGCTCCGACCCGTATGATACGATGAAAGAGGCGAACCGAGTTCTTGGGAATGCTCCGTGATTTCGCTACCGTACTAACCCGACCCTTGCGTTTGTCAAAGCGGACCACAATGAACCTGTAGACCTAATGTGCGGAAATTCAGAGTTACCTGTTACTGCATTTACAGATGGCCTGGAGCCAAACACAAGGACCCTCATCAAGGAATCTCCCATTTCCCAGGCCTCAGGCTTCATGATCCGTCCTAGTCACAAGAGAGACCAGGGAGAATCATCAGCAATACACTCCTGCCACTTAGGAGTGTGTTCAGGAACGTGGGTATATAGAGAATCAATGAGGCCGTTCTCAATGCGCCAAATCCTTGGAGTCGTAGGTTTTAGGTTAAAAGATGCTTGCAACTTCGACGAAGGACGGTCTTTCAATATCTGGACTTAACTTATCTCACATTTCAGATGGCTGCACATCCACCATCGAGAGCCTATCTCCGTGTAGCGGGTCGCCCATCATCATCAACAACCGCTAGGGTGCAGTCAGGGTATATGCACCGGAGGGCGGAACTGGCCCATCGATCTGAATGATGAGTTCCTTTTGAAAAGAGCGTCCTCGGTGATGATGGGGACTGGTCAGTTAAGGAAAGCAGATGTCAATAGCAACCTTGATGCATGATGATCAGGGTGAGAAGGTAAAAGAAGAATGCCCGAGTGGGAAGCAAGCTATGACGTTTCTGACTGGGAGAATCCCATGAGCATGCCTTCCATGAGCTTGGTTCGAAGGAAGCGCACCTAGAACAGAAATTTGTTCGTCACGCGCAATAGTCACGTATCTCCCAGCAATGGAGGGGTCCATAATTTCAATAAATTTCGGGTTGTCGAACGGCATCACCTCTTAGTTACAGCTAGCAGGCGTCCCGCTCATAATTGAATTGTCTCCGACTCGGAGGGGGAAGTAATACTAGTTGTGCACCATGTGCACTGGCTAGCATCCCGGACTCTGAGCTGATTGAAGAGAGTTCCCGGCGCAAGACACGTTGCGCCATGGAATTATTCCATCACCGGCTACAACCGTCGGTTGAGCGGTACTCAAATATATTCAAGAGTATGTCGAACAGAAAGCGCGAGCCCGACACAAGCCGGGGGTTTTAGACGATGGGACTTTTCGAAATCCGAATCTCCGTGGCATTCGCCAATTCTGATACATAGCACAGCACCCTTCCTATATCGTACGCAGACGCAAAAGCGAGTGCATTATTTGCAACTTAATATGACACCGATAGATTCCTACATAAATAGTAGTGAATGCCAAACATCCGTTGGATGGCCAAGGAACTGGAAAACCTGATCCGCCAAACTTGATACCACCAAAAGGGAGGTCCGACTCGGGCCCCCCTGGATTTATTTTAGGATCAATCCACTGATGACCCATGTCCTGTGACATCAGCATGAGCAACAGCAACAAACGACTATCGGTTGCTTCATACGTCTGGTGTCTTCGAGTATGGATATAAGAGACTGGAGTTCGCTTACTCTTTTAGATCTATTTTTTCTCTCTCCGTTCGCCACGTCCTCCTAGCCGCCGATGCTATTCTCTTCTCATTTAGTTACTACTGCCGCGGGGATTGGGGTCTGTTACTTGTTTTTCGTCATCCTGAGGCTTCGACAGAGCCGGCTGCATAGGAAGGCAGCCATGCCACCTGGACCTCCACTTCGATGCCTGGGACTTGGTGATAACCGGCGCGACATTCCTGCCAGTCAACCGTGGAAGGAGTACGCTGCTTGGCACCAGCGATATGGTGCGCTTTTTCTCATAAAATATTTGGGGTTGAGTCACTAATTGTGCTATATCAAGGTCCCGTTGTATCGGCAGTCCTTGGAAGCACGGACGTCATTGGTAGGGTTCGGACACTCTGATGGTCCAGAAACTTGTCCTTACTTTGGCTCCTCAGTTCTCGGAACGATTAAAGCGGCTACTGATCTCTTGGAAAAGCGCGGGAGCATCTATTCCAGCCGTGCCAGGAATATCATCGGGTGTGTATGCCTGTACTCCCTCCGCAAATAATACAATCAAGGTCTAACCATCACCCCAAGGGGAGAGACCCTCTCAAGGTATATGCGAGGAGTTGGGATGCCCTATGGCACGAAATGGAGGAATTGGCGTTCTGTATGCCAATTTCGACAGCTGTATTAGGTCCTATTGTGTTGACAGCAGCTGCGTCGACAGCTTATCCATGCCGGATTATCTGTTGAGGCTTCCAAGGGCTACAAGCCACTCCAGTCCCTGGAGGCAAGAATTCTCTTGAGAGACGTGATGAATGAAGAAGATTCGAACGCGTATCCACTCCATGTGCGCAGGTATGCCCTAATTTTACACCGAACTTCTCCCATTACGTATAACTTCATACATCATTTATCTGCTTCTAGATTCGCCCTTTCTGTAGTAACGGGCGTGGGTTATGGGAAACGGGTCAAGAGCCTTCAAGACGGTATTGTACTGGAGAACATTGAAATCGATCGTTGTGAGTGCCTTCTGTGTTAGAAATAGTATTATTCACTGACACTGGCCCGGCCAGACTTCCTCAAGTGAGTTCACGGTTGACTATCAAATTCCCAACGGTATCTTGATTTATTTACAGAGCATTGTGAGATTTGTTATTTCCTCATTTGTTAGGACTTATTGAAATAAAATTTCTGTCAGGTCACTACACTCCATCGTTGAATATGTAAGTCCTAGCTGTGCCCATTCCCTGCTTCCCACTTACTTTCCTCCACAGTGGCCGATCCTTTTGCGTCTCCCAGTAAGGAGTAACGTGACAATATCCCTTGCCTTGTGCTCGCTAACTCTGATACAGGAATGCTTGCAATGGTTTCGTTGGACGCCTGATAAAATGCGCCTTCGCGATACAAAAGTATACATGAGGTTTCTCGCAGAGGTACGAGGACGCGTGGAAAATGGGACAGCGATGCCGTGTGTTGCCGTATATGGCTTGAACAAACAGGAACAATGGGGCTTGAGTGACGTCGAGCTCGCCTACGCCTGTTCGGCTCCTTGGCAAGCTGGAGGGGCTTCTGTAAGTTGGTCGTCTCTTGTGGCAATCAATTTCCTGGCGTGATAACCAGATACTAGACTACGGCCTTCATCGATGTTTTCATTAGTAAGTTTCTTGGCCCTCCACAAACGGGTGTTATTCGACGCTGTTTTCTAGTGGCAATGCTTCTCTTCTCTTCTGTTGCACGCAAAGCACAAGACGAAATTGATTCTGTCGTTGGGCGAAATCGCCAACCAGAGTTCCAAGACCTCGACGACCTTCCATATACAAATGCAGTAATCAAGGAGGTCCAAAGATGGCGACCAATAACACCCCTGGCCATCGCGCACAGTAATCTCTACGCAGACGAGTATGAAGGGTGGTTCATACCAAGCGGAAGTACGATATATGCGAACGTTTAGTGAGTACACCCTTTCGTAGCTCGTATCATTCCCGAAAATCCCTTGGAAATGACGTATGTGTCTGGTGCATGGACTGACCCACCTCGTTTACATGTGCCAACAGTATGATGGCACGGGACCCTGAGGTCTGTTTATAGTCTGCTTTGCTGATCTACCTACTTGCTTATTATGGACGATGACGGCATGTTTAGATGTTTCCAGACCCTGAACAGTTTAAGCCTGAGAGGTTCTTAGGAACAGACGCAATTCCGACGTTTATTGCTGGATTTGGGTTTGGGAGGAGACAGTGCCCCGGGATGCATATCGCATTGAATTCACTATCTATTTTGGTCGCGAAGCACGCATATCTCTTCTCTCCATGTTCGTGCGAAGAAGGTTGACCATGTGTGCAGGTTACTCTGGGCTTTTCATATCAGACCGTGTATCGATCCCCTGACCGGTCATCCGATTCTTCCCAACCCGGACGATTTAGAAGGAGAGACGTTGGTTCGCCCAAGGAATCTGGCTTATAGGCTTGTCTTGAGGGGCGATCAAGAGCAGACACGAGATGTTATACTTGCAGAGGCTGAGCGTGCGGAAACCGAGGCTCTGGCGTGGGCTGCCTAGTCGGGAGACTATGACGAAACTACGGACTTGAATTCCTTGCCTTTTGTAACTCGCGTCTACTATAATTAGCATAGTGTTTGAAAAATTGTCAGCAGCGAAAAATGTTTTGCACCTCTCAGGGCGGGTATCACTACTAGACGCCTCTCTAATTGATGCAACTAAATTTTCTACCTTGACCTGCGGTCGAAAATCTGCGACTGCGAAATACTCACGAACATGCCAAGTTATTGGGTGTTTGAAAACCTAGCTTAGCTCCATTACCTCCCACTTCCTTACAGTGTCAATTGTAGTGGGCTCGTGGCGTCAGCGCTAGGGTACGGGCCTCTAGCCTCTGTGTTAAACCTGGGAGGGACCGGTCCGGATCTGTGTTATGTCGGTTTTCAGAGAGCCGACCTGTGGTAATAAACCTAAACCTTTGAGCCATACCTGACTATTATTGGCTTCTTTTCTCGCAAGACACAGGCATGGGGTCCAATGATGGACATGCAGACCGGATGCTGACAACAACTCAGGGGAAAGTGCGAGTTAGAGTCTGTCAAAAAAAAAGGTACAAAGAGACTGTAACACAGGGAGATCTCGGGAAACGTTATTAATCGGTATTGTTACAAACGTACAAGCCTTCGCTGAAAGGACGAATCCACAAGAAGCCAGGCTGAGAAAAATGCGAAGGATCACCATCAAGGCGAAGGAAAGGTTGTCCGAGGCCTCGGCTACCCAGCGCCCCCGAGTCAGCGGACTCTTGACATCAGTTCCGTCGTCGGACCTTCTCGTCGTTCCTCTGTAGTCACGTCCAGTATCATTCAAAGAAGGGAAAACATTTTATCTAGTACACAAACAGTGCAACACCGACACCTAACCTTCAGGCACTCCTCAGCGGCCTAGTTTGATGATACAGCTCAGCAATTCAAATCAATTCCATCCAGTAAATGAGCCCAATTGTCTGGTAAATCCGGCCTCGGCGTTTCCTCGCTAACGGCCTTGACCAGCTCCACAATCTCAGGATCAAAGTGTACCCTCGCGAACTCAGCTGCGAGGTCAAGTCCAGCGGTAATCCCAGCGCCGCTCCAGATTTTCCCACTGACGATCCACCTCCGGTCGCCTACCCATGTCACTTGCTTACGCAATTTGCCCTGGAGGGCAAACTCGCGTAGGACAGTTTTATTGGAGCACACACTGTGCTTGTCCAAGAGTCCCGTCTGTGCAAGAGCAAGGGAGCCCGTGCAGACAGTTAATAAAGCTTTGATTTTGCAGAAGTAGGTGTCGAGGAAGTTTCTACAGTCAGCGGAGAGGACGATATTTGGGTTCGGGCCAGGGACGAGAAGGTAGTCAAGGTGTGGCGGAGGTTCTTTGAAGGTGTGGGTGGGGTATTGTACTGGGCCTGATGAGGGCTGGACAGACTCTTGGAGGGATTCGCCGATGTAGTACCAGTGCATTTCTGTGGCCTTTGGGATAAGGCGTTCGGGGAATTTATACGCGGAGACCATACGCCTGGAGTGATTGTTGAGATAGTCAATGGGCGCGGCAGCGTCGAGGAGTTGGTAGGAGGGAAGGAGGAGGACACCAATATGAATTGTTTTTCCAACGAGTGATTCGTATTCGGACATCTGTGAAGGTGAGTTAGAAGGTTTGTGAAGGGGGATAAAATTAAGTACGGACGTTTGGGGGGTGGGCGAACTGGTATGTAGTACGTGTAGATGGTAGTTGATTGCTTATATTGATGTCGAGGTCATCCCCTGTCTCTTTCAGGCAATGATTGTGCGGCGACAAGTTCCTGAGCCAAAGCTAAATCTGACCCCATGCACTAGGAGTCCGTAATTCTTACGATCTACGCCATTCAATATCTGATGTTTATGTTATTGGCGAAACCGAAGCACGACATTGGGGAAGGGATGTTCTATTGAACGTGTTACGAAATGGGTAATCTCCGCCCAAGTGGTTCACATGCTCCCGGTTCCGTATTCGGGTGGATGGTGACTTATCCAAATATCTCTGAGCTGCCAGCCTAGTCTGTTCCTGTTACCCCCGTTTGAACCTTTGCTTAGACCTCCAAAGAGCGCATTCGTAAATGGTTCTTTGAGGATTAGCGAGGAAGTAATGTGCGTACGCCACTCGGGACGCGCACTGCGCCAAATGGAAGCCCCTATTTTTTGTCCCCTTCATTAAGCCCGGAGCAAGAGGCAGCCGAAGCAAGAACAAGAGTGCCACCGCCACGTCTTCATCAGGTGACCCAAGAACCGCAACCACCACTGACACCTAGACTGGAGGCGGAGAACCAGATGTCGAGATTGTCGCGTACACTCGCAGCGGGGCCGGTTCCATCGTGAAACCCTTCGACGCGAAGTCTCAAAAATTGGGCACTTTGGCTGACAAGCAAGCAGGGAGTTCCGGAGAAAGGCTGGGAAGGAGGAGGGAGACCAGTAAGGCGAGCCTGTCGCCACACCCCAAATATTCCTTCTCAATTGAACAGCGGAATTCAATTGATGCAAATAATACAACACGAACATCTGACTTTCATATGAATTTCTGTCTATTCCAAGGATGCCGCTCATCAGTTCAAATTAACACCATCCAACAAATGAGCCCAATCATCTGGCTTATCCGGCTTTGGCGTTTCCTCACTAAGAGCCTTGACCAATTCCACAATCTCGGGATCAAAGTGCACCCTCGCGAACTCAGCCGCGAGGTCAATACCAGCGGTAACCCCAGCACCGCTCCAGATTTTTCTATCCACGGTCCACCTCCGGTCGCCTATCCACGTCACTTCCTTACGCAATTTGCCCTGGAGAGCAAATTCGCGTAGGACGGATTTATTGGAGCATGCCCTATGCCCGTCCAAGAGCCCCGTCTGTGCAAGGGCGATGGAGCCCGTGCAGACAGTTAATAAGGCCTTGAGTTTGGGAACGTAGGTGTGAAGGAAATTGATACAGTCAGCGGAGAGGACAATGTCTGGCTCTGGGCCAGGGACGACTAGGTAGTCGAGGTGCGGCGGAGGTTCTTTGAAGGTGTGGGTTGGGTATTGTGCAGGCCCTGAAGTAGGCTGGACGGGTTCTTTGAGGGATTCGCCGATGCAGTACCAGTGCATTTCTGTGGCCTTTGGCATGAGGTGTTCGGGGAGCTTATATAAGGAGGCCATGCGCCTGGAATGATTGTTGAGATAGTCGATAGTCCCAGCTGCGTCGAGGAGCTGGTAGGAGGGAAAGAGGAGGAGACCAATGTGGATGGTTTTGCCGACAAGTGACTCACACTCAGACATCTGAAGAGGTGAGTTAGAGGTTCTTCGGAGGAAGGATTAGATTAGGCACGAACGTTTGGATGAGGATGGACTGGCCGATGGTGGACCTAGACGGGCAGTCCGATTACTTATATCCATGTCAAGGTGATGCGCAGTCGGTTTCAAGATTTTACTGCGCAGCGCTCTGATTCCTGGGCCAGCCTAGATTTCGAAAATCGTGTACCAGAAGGCGCAGTTCCACCGATCCACACGGCTTGATATTCTGTTGTGATGCGACATCGAAATAGAAACCGTTGGGGACGGATGTTCTATCAAACAAGTTACGAAAACGGTGATCTCCACCAAGGTGTGTTCGCATGTGCTCGGTTCCGTGTTTAGACGATACCAAATCTCCAAGTCATTGATGGCAATTGATTAAAATCTCGTGAGTTGACACGCCCATTCGCTCGGTCCCGTGCACGGGTGACTCCAAATCTCCAAGTCATGGACGGCGATTTATTACAACTTCGCGAGTTAACACCCAGAGTCTATCCCCATTCCCCCCACATTCAGAACTGAACTTTTGCTGAGCTGACCATTGAACACACTCGCACAACTCGTGACGCCATCATGTCGGAACTGAACATCGCTTCTCTGAAGATCAACGAAGAACTCAAAGTACGTACGCTACTTGGGACGCGCACTGTGAAACGACCCCTCAATTTTCGCTTCCCCTCGTAAAGCCGAAGTCTAGAGTCAGTCGACTTAAGAAGAAGGATGCTGCGGCCGCGTCTCTGTCAGATAACCCTACATCCGCAGCCAACCCTGATACCCAGAGCGGAGGAACGGACGTAGAGATTGTCGCGTACTCACAACAGAGCCGATTCCACCGCGAGACTTTCGACGCAAACAGTACGGACATCGACATAAAGGGTGTAAATGTCGCCGTTGGGAATAAGGAAATCCTTGTAGATGCGCATTTGAGATTGAAGAGCGGGGTTAGGTATGGAATGGTTGGGCAGAATGGAGTTGGGAAGTCTGGTACGTACTGCGAAGTCGTTGATCATGTTACGATATTTGAGGATAAGGCTCACTGATGATGATAGTGTTGATGCATGTTTTGGGGAACAATATTCTCGTTGGACTGCCGCAGAACGTGAGGATCCTGCATATTGCGCAGTTGGAAGAGTTTGTGCCTGGAAGGTCCATTCTAGAGGAGTTGCTGAGTGCGGACACGGATCGGACGAGGATTATAAGAGAAGCTCAAGGTAAAGGAGCAAACATTCGCCGTTTTGAGGTATGTTCGCTGATTGGTTTATTGTATAAGCTCTACAGGGCGTTTCGTCGAAGACGGCATCGGATGCAGCCATGAATATTACATTGCATAACCTCCTAGTCGCGCGTGCACAAACAGCAGTCGAGAAAGCACAGAAAATCGCGACGAAACGGTCAGGCCAACGGGGCCACACCGCACGTCAAGCCCTTCTCGCAGCCGAAGAGGAACTTGAGCGCATCAAAGCCGAGGATCCTCAGAAATATGTCACCCCCCAGATGGCGACAGAGGTTATGAACGAAATTTTTACTGCGTATGAGTCACTGGACGTTGAAGGTGATGAGGCACGTGCGAGGGCGATTTTGCGTGGATTGGGCTTCCGAGAGGAGGATCTTGGGAAGGAGGGAAAGGATATTGGAAGGCTGAGTGGTGGATGGAGGATGAGGGTTATGCTCGGGAAGGCGTTGTTCATGGTCCCGGATATTCTGTTGCTTGATGAGCCTAGTGAGTGTCTAGCCTGGATCAAAGATAGGAGGATTGGAGCTGAAGATTGGCACAGCCAACCACTTGGATTTGCCAGCAATCTTATGGTTGCAGGATTACTTGACGAATGGGACGGAAGGTCAAACTGTGGTTGTCGTTTCGCACGACCGAAATTTCTTGGATGCGGTTACGGAAGAGACGATTATTTTCAAGGACAAGCAGCTTAAATATCATGCGGGGAATTACGACGATTGGGAGACGAATACTGAGGAACAGAGGCGCCGAAAGACCAGACTGAAAGAGGTATCCCCTATTTGTGTCAATGTCCTGGGAATCTTTATTGACGGTTGTCACTCGCAGCTTGAGATGAAGCGGAAGAAGCAAATTATGACGAGCATCCAAAAGAACGTATCACAGGCTAAGTCCACTGGAGATGACAAGCGCCTGGGTATGGTAGCGTCTCGGAAGAAGGTTAGTGGAAACGATATATTAAAAGCACGTGCTGCTCACGCATTAACAGAAACTCGAACGAATGGGAATGGAAAAACTTGAAGACGGAAAGCGCTACAAGAGGAGCTACCACGGATATCACGAAGAAATCGTCATCGAGCAAGGTTTCAAGACCGCGCCTATTCGGCTACCTCCGCCAGAACCATTCAACTTCCCCGGAAAGACGTTCCTTCAATTATCTGAGGTGTCCTTCCGGTATGGAAAAACAACTGCGTCGCCTATGGTCATCAACAAAGTCTCGCTCAATGTGGGTCCAGGGGCCCGCATTGGCTTGCTGGGTCCAAACGGTTGTGGAAAGTCAACGCTCATGAACTTACTCGCTGGGGAGCTGAAACCAACCCTCGGCGAGGTGAAGAAGCACCATCGGCTCCGCATTGGATACTTTTCCCAGCACACCGTCGACCAACTCGAACTATCGCTGTCTCCTCTTCAGCAACTGGCCAAGTCATATCCTGACGTGGTCATTACCGAGAATGAAGCTAGGTCTCATTTCGGGTCCTGTGGGGTCAGTGGAGACCCCGTCACTCGGCCTATTCGAACTTTGAGTGGTGGCCAGCGTAATCGAGTCGCACTGGCTTTAATTACGTTCCACCGGCCCCATGTGTTGCTCCTCGATGAAATCACGAATCATCTGGATATGGGCACTGTTGAATCACTCGTTGAGTCACTCTGTGAATTTGAAGGGGCATTGGTGGTGGTCAGCCATGACATCTGGTTCCTCAAGCAGGTCATCGAGGGCGAGGAGGAAGACTATGAGCCGGAGGACGATGATGATGGGGAGAAAATGAAGGGGGTGCTGTACACGGTGACGAAGCATGGGGAATTGAAGCAATGGGACCAGGGTCTGGAGGCGTATGTTGAAAAGGTACAGCGACTGACCCGCAAGGGTCTACAGACTCAGGCAGTCAAGTAGTTCCAAAAATAGCACCGGATCAGTACCTATTGGGGATAATCAAGGCTGGGAATATTGACAATTGTTGGTCATCTGGTGGTGTGAGCGGCACAAATTGCCGAGCTAGACTCAATAGCAGTTGTTCGTGAGAGATTTGTGGCATTATTAGACGAACAATGAACAAAGTTGTTAGCCCCGAGAACAGAAGGCGGCCCGTGGTCTGTGCGTGGGAACCCTGATGTGATGATCACCCCGAGTGACCGCACTCAGTGTCATCCGTGACTCAACCGAAAATCAGCGCACTGACCACCGCGGCGCCGACGACGACCACAATGAGCTCAGCAGTGGTGACGACGACGGGCACCGCGTCTGCGTCGTCCTCTATGCACAAGGGTAAACGCACACACCGCTCATGGCCCCAACTACCAGAAGAACTCGTCCGGTAAGTGGAGATACTCTACAGCTTGTATGCGCCACACGCGTTGCGGTCCAGGACTCACACGCAGTGTCAGACACATTGCGACATTCTACCTTTGGGACAGGGCGGCGACGACCTATACACCTGCAACATGGGACGCACGCGAAGTATGGCATCACCGGATGGTTTACACGTCCTTACGCGACGCCTTTGACCTTGAGCGTAATCTTATGTCTGTATGTCCCCAGTGGGGACTGGCCTGTGAGTATGCTTTTGGCTGGCGTTGAACCCTGCGATCGACGCCAGGCGCTCTTATCGCCTGTGACGTCGGATGTTCACCCCCTTTGTAGTGGAAACACATCTCTTCTGGCAGCAGGCTGTCACCCTAATTGACCCCACGGACTCCCTCGGCCACCTTGCAGTCATCTCTCCCCACCCTGAACTTATCAGAGTCTCCCCTGTTCCCCTTCGTCCGTATCGCATCTCCCCATACTGTCATTTCCGCCGTGTGATCAACTGCAGTTGTCTTGTATGCCGGATAAATCTCCCTGCCACAACCCGCGGTCTAGCTATCGCTAAACGCACAGTCAACACTTTCTTTCTTGGCCCTATCGCCCTCTGCCGTGAGCATGATCAGCGTCGTCTTGCCTTTTGTGGCTTGTGTCTCCGCGAATCTCCTATATACGAGATGACGTCCCCTACACTGTACGCCAGTGCAGATCCACAGGTGGCCGTGTTAGAGAACGAGGACGAAGAAACATGGCCTGGAGTGGAAGCGACATGTCGTAATTGCCGCCATGAGTGGCTGTGGAAGAAGGCGAGTCTAAATCCGCAGGATCAAGAAGCGATTGGTGGTGTAGAGATGACTAGTGATGATTGGGAAACACGACAAAGCGTTGAAGGGTTTGTCGAGTTGGCCGAAGGAACCATCATCGACGTCATCAATTTGGCTCGCGAGAAATATTGGTTACGCAAGTTTACCCGGCTGGGTGACATGATGCAACAGGCGCTGGCTGCTGCCAAGTTTAATGGCTATCCGTCGCGGAGTTCGAGCCTACGGGCTGATGGAGACTATGGAAGCTGGGACGAGGCGTTGGCTGAGGAAGAGGAGGAGGAGGAGGATACGGAGTTGATGCAGCTGGAAGAGGGCGGTGTGAAAGATCTTGCGTTAGGGGATTGGGCGCGGACAAGGATATTAGATGGATATTGGGTCAGCCCAGCGGACATCTGGTACAGAAACTCTGTTCCAGGTAAAGCCCTCGATATGTCTGCTGTGCACCCGTGTCCGTGGACGATCGAAGACCGCAAGGAGATCGCGCATCCATCACCAGCTGTTGTTAATGCGGAGATACCCCCTTCATTCAGCCTTTGTGAACAGGCCTTCATCGCTCATGGCCAGCAACTACGACTGATATTGTTGCCTGCGATGAAGAATATCGTGCGGCGGATTGCGATCGAGTGTGCACTTGCCGACAGTTCCGAGGATCCCACGTTGAAGGCGTCGAGGATGACATTAGAAGAAGTTGGTCGGATTCTCAGAGAGGAAGAGGGTGTATGGTTTGATGGGTACGATTGGATAGAGCGCAGGCGAAATGATGACGAAGCCCAACGATCACGACGAGATGATGGCCATAGCGGCGGTGCTGCACTTCGGGAGGACGATGCGCGGAGTCCCATGAGTGCAACCAGCAGTGGAGAAAGTGGAGGTTCCAATACCACAAGCCCTGTCCTGTCAACGACGACTCTACAGACTACGCCTTCGCCTCCACCCCTCACCGATGAAAAGAAAGATCCGCATGCGTCTTCCTTGGGTCTGGAAGAGAGGAGTTATGACGCTGCGAGTATTGCAGAGAAGGTCGTTATTCCCGTGGAGCCAGTGTTGAATCCGCCGAGAATTTTGAGGTCGATCCCTTACATTCCTATCACACTTGCGCACCTCCCGCAGTATAGTATAGATGCCTTCAAAAATGTGAGATTTATTTCATCCTACTTTATTAATTGACTGATCGCTAATTCTTCATATCTAGGTCTGGCGGGAAGCCTGTGCGCCTCTATACCATTGTAGATGCCGGATATGTGAACGTGCTGTAGCGGCCGCGAATGCTACCAACAGTCCAACTCAGCAGCAGCGAGAACCACAACCGACTGCACCCACACTCACGTCAGCGACACTCCAACGAAAACAACAGCTGCGGCCGCAGGACCCTCCTGTACAGATTCAACTGCAGGAAGTGTCGGAGATTGAACTTGTGGAAGAGGATGGGGAGGAGGTTGGAGAGGAAGAAGAGTATGACGTCGACGAGGATGAAGAAGCGGCTTGTGATGAAGACGATGAGGAGGTGGAGCTAGAGAAGGAGAGAGTCACTGTGCGGATACCACCCACTATTGCCAACCGAAAACGATCGTCGGATGAGATTGAGGATCGCGAGCACAGCCGGGGGGGATCACCACCGAAACGACCTCGAAAAGAGGTTCACAGAAAGAATGCGATGCTTGAGGCCGTGCATAGGAAAAGGAGTAGTGAGGAGCTGGATGATGGAGAGCAACTCCATGACTCCGTGGGGAAGCAAAAGAAGCGAGCGAGACTTGGTGAAATGGCGAGCGCTGAGAGAGTAGGGTCGTTGTCACCTGCTATATGGGGAACATCTGAGGTTCGCTCGGTGTCTGTCGAGTTGTCATCTTCACCCAGGTCACCGTCGAGGTCAAGATCAATGTCACTGCCTGCCTCTCCCGACCGAAGTCGGTCAACGGATGATGTTAGTGAACACGGAGAAGGAGATGTGGAAGAAGATTATGCAGCATGGTATAATGCCGCGAAGGCTAGGGAGATTAGGATTGGTAGTGTAAGTGATGAGGAGGCCGTTGATGACGAAGATGAGAGCACGGCACGGTTAAGTGAAGCTGGGACAGATGGAGCGGCAAGATCCTGACGGTCTTCAGCTGCTTCCGGTGTTTTCTTTCCTGACTCTTCGTCGTGCTATCGTGTACGACTCTCAATTTCCCACCACCCGTTCTCCCATTCACGATCGCATCATCAAACTACAAATAAAAGTGAAGCTCCCTCGTTAATCATTCTGCTCTTTGTGGTGATCTTTCCGCGATTTTTTACTGTGAGTTTTTTGTTTCACTTGACTGAATTGTACTTGTATCATTTGTGATTTGTGTTGCCTCTGCTGTTCTTCGTTTTCCGTTTCCCGTTCTCTTTACATATGTTCTTTTTATTGTAC
Source organism: Podaxis sp. C-F-101400 (assembly GCA_018524895.1). Classification (NCBI taxonomy): domain Eukaryota; kingdom Fungi; phylum Basidiomycota; class Agaricomycetes; order Agaricales; family Agaricaceae; genus Podaxis; species Podaxis sp. C-F-101400. The sequence continues at coordinate 87,960 of JAEUWR010000110.1, forward strand.
CCGGTTCTCGCTGCTTGTACGGTTTGGTTGAGAGGGCAAATTCAAATCTTGGGAGTTTAGTTGAAATAGCCCCCAGACGAGTGCCTAACAAGGACGCAAATTTTGTTCCGATCACAGACCACAGGCGCTTGAGATATATTGACTTAGTTTACCATTCCATTATCACCGGACAACCCATTGATGTGATTTTCAGAATATCACTTGGACCTCGTTGAGTCACCACGTACAGAGGCCACAAGAGAGATCCTCCCAATTTACACTGCCACACGTCCAGTTCCCACAGACAGGGAAAGTCTGCCAAGTTTTAGGTGCATAAGTTGTACAACGACAGACGACTCGTCGCCGCTTACCTGAGGAAAAATGGGCAAAATGGTATTCCAGTATTGGCACGATTTATCTGCTGTGAAATGGTCGCCCGGAACAGCGCCTTCGGTTGATGTACCGAGGATCGCTAGTGTTGAGGCGTCTTCAGGATCGTATCTCCTCCAACCTTGTATGCGTGGCCCAAGTTTTGGGTCTGTAGATGGTTAAGTGCAAGGACGACGAAAAGGATCCGTTAAATGCGTACTTTTGATAAAATTAGTCCAAGCGGTGACCATAAGATCCGAAATCGCAATTTGCTCCGGTGTCGCAGGGATGAAAGGTGGTGAGAGTTGGATCAAACGCCACTGGCCCATTACAAAACGGATGTCTGATCCATGGAAGGCACCAACACGGGTACCACGGCTATTCAGATTGTTCGCAATATGGTCGAAGCGGTATCGCCAAACTGGCAGACTGAGGGCTTTGGTGCGCTGTGTTGCGAGGTTACTGGCGAGGCAGAGCATGTGTGCATCACGCCACATAGCGGCTGAAGCGTTGTATGCAGTTTGGAATTCCTCCGAGGGGACGGGGTAATATTTCTTGAGTTCGGAAAGAGATGCAAAAGGGAAGTTGAGGTTATTACTTATGCTGAAGCTAGGTGTGAGACGGAGGATACGCCTAGATTGCTGAGATGTTGACTCACCTGTACTGGTCGATCGTAGGGAGGTAGGCTGTTGATTCACCTTCAACTATTAACGTTCCTTCATCCTACACAAAGTTAGTTAACGCCAAGTTAAGTCTCTGGCACTTTTTTCTTACCTTGTTTGTCCCAATAAGCAATGGAACCTTTGCTGTGTGTCCTTGCAGCGTTTGTGAGACGTAGCTGCAGGGGGACTCAATCGTTTATAGAAAAAGATGGTATTGAGGCATGCTTACTCCTTCCAAACCGTAATGTTATCCGTTACGGGCTGGAATTGAGCGCCCGTTTCAAGAAGCACACGTCGAAGATCCATTCCTGACTTAGTTCTGAGACAATCAAGCAACCCTTTTTCCAGCGGACAACTAAAATTGGACGCGATTTTGCTGATTTGTTGGTTTACGGGCCACATTGGTTGTGCAGCTATATGTGTCATTAGATAGCGTCAAATACCATATGTGTAAGTGCGCCTCACTATCGCCACTTTGCATGATCGCACCTCGAATAAGCGGCTTCTTTGCATACGCGGAGAGATAAAAATTCGTCATCTCTGAGTTGACCACAGCGAGTGAGCGAAAGCAGCTCTAAATGTTACAAACCCAATCACCTGCTCCCACAGACTCGCCTACACGATTGTGGAAATCAGTCTATTTATTGACGAGATGTCAGAAAAACCCGTACCTCCAAGAGTTATCTTGGTTCTATCACCGCCGAAGTTCTCCACGTTGGCGTGCAGCCATTCCACCGCGGCTCTGGTGTCAAGAAGTCCAAGATTCTGAGTCCTTCCCTCATCAGAAATCTCCTGAGCATGCGGGAATCCCCATAACGAGAGCCTATAGTTGTAGCTTGCAAAAATGATTCCCTCCATCAAGTTAGTCAAATTATTCACATATCAGACTCGGCCAGAATGCATGTACCTTGGCCGCGAGATACGATCCGTCTATCTTCGGATCTGATGATGCACCACTATCAAATCCTCCGCCACTATTTCATCCACAGCACCATCAGGTTTCCCGAGGATACGATGCTAGAACAAGAGATCCTGGGCACGCACTGGGAATACAGATAGACTGGAAGCTTGGTGGCGTTGGTCGGTGCAATAACATTAATCCTCAGGCAATCTTCGCTCTGCACAGATGTACCATTACCTCCATCAGCTCTAGCAGGCAGAGTGTAAGGATACATGGCAGTCGATTGAATACAAGAAACGACAGACATACCTCCCCTGGAGACACGCAGGCCCGTAAAATGATGCGTCGAAAATATCCCTGGAGGGACGGACAGGTTGTGGCGGTTTCCAACGATTATGACCAGCAGTATCTTGGGCGAATGGTATCCCAAGCCACTTTAAAAGCGGTGTGTCTGGGGTTGTTGTTGTGTCGAGGTAGCCCCTGACACGACCGGATGACGTCTTAATGACCAGGTTGGGCTTTCCTTCCGTGGCACCTTGAACGAGCGAGACCAACAGAGAAAAGATTATGACGAGCACCAGCATTGCTTCGGAAGAACGGGGAGCCCTAGAACCTAGCGGCACAATCACCATCTCTTATTTGTACCAGGGTGCGGATGGATTTCGGCATAATCGAACCTCAGGCCAGCAGAGGGTCGGTGCTTCCTGTCCAACCGAACATGGTATCTCCTTCCGTGAATCAATCAATATGCCGTACACCGTGTTTGATCTCGATTTGTTCCGCGAGTGGTGTTGTCCCCACAACGTTCCAATGGTTGGGGTTCGGACCAACCTTGACACATTGATAGATCCCCTAGTGTAATTTCTCGTCTGAGAGCCACGTGATAATTTGTGGCTAACTAGTACACGTCTCCTATCTTCCCCGTAGTTCGAAACTCCCGTGTCGTTGTACTATCTCTCGCCTAATATCCACCCTTTTATGAATCCACCCACCCACTCCCCTTGCTGAGAACTTCGACACAGGTGAGCCAATATGCGTTGCGGGGCGACCCGACTGCGTTCCTCCTTGACATCATCACCCGGGGGGCCCGTTCCTCTTCTACCAAAACACCATTGCCGTCGTCCTTCGACTCAAAAGCCTATTATTTCACCCTATCTGGTCTCCCTAGACGAGAGCAATCCGCCGGTCTGGCCCAGCCCCTTCTTACGAGAAAGGAGAAGTTCACCTAGCAACCTAGCAGAGACTTTGAAATACATGAACTCCTCGTATACTTCCTATGTCAGTAAGTAATGCATCGCATCTATGGACCGGCGCTCTGGCACGGTCCCATGAAGGATGTCATCAATGTCAAGCTCGTTACGTCCGAATCTCCAAACACATTCAAAGGTCTCAACAATCAACCCTTCCATGATCTGTCACATGTTCGGTAACTGTGTTTAAACACGAAACCGCAGCTTCGCGCAGGTCCAGTTTTAAAGCGTTTCAGGACGTTGGAATCACACATACATGTCGAGCCCTTTCTCTTCTGGACTCCTGACGCGACGCGACGTGCTCTTTCGGCTCGATCCTTATTGGCCTTTCGTTTTCGATATTACTCTCCGTAACTGATACTTACCGCTGCTTCATCGTCCCTGTTTTTGTAGTTTGCTACAGTATAATACTGTCATGTCGCGTACGCACCCCCTCAGTTCCCATGTGACCACACAGTCGATTGTGTCCAACCAGATATCATAGTGGATCCTAAAGAGGACTGATAAGGTCTCCATACTCTGGAGGCCCCTCCGCTAATCATGCATATATGCCAGCATCAAGGTTCGTATTTCCCTCTTCCAACCCTAGTCCCCCCATGAGACTTATTTCTGCGTGGACGGGGAAAGACGAAGGAGAAACAATGTCTCAGGTAAACCGGACAATTGCAATTTCTGGACGCTTGACAACTTTTGATGCAGGTTAGGGACTCAATGCCCACAATTGATCCTTCCAGCCACTCACCCTATAGCAGCTCTACTCTGGGCTCCAGATGACTGGCTGGCTAGTGCTCCACAAATAGCTCTTTTCAGATCTACCCGCCTGACCCTACGTCAACCCCTGCGGTCTTCCAAGGCCGACACCTCGTCAAGCCCCCAGCGTGTGTTCCAATCTGGTCATCACTATGTTCTATCCGCAGTCCTCGGTCGATGTGTGGGCAGTTTCCCAACGTTAGAATGGGGACCGCCCAGTTGCATATGCCATACATCACCTGTAGACTTATCCGCATAAATATCCTGATCCCGCATTGAAGTTCCCAGCAGCTAGGTGCCCATAATTGGTCATGCATTCTAAGGATGTTCCTACGTAATTTTCCCGTTCTTGCTTTATTTTTTTACTTCACAATTCACAAGCAGTGTTGCGGCAATACCCAATACCAACGAAGCTCTATGCTTCAGGAGGCATTGACCCATACATCTCTATTCCAGGAATCGCCAAAATTCCATGAAAAGAAATCAAATCATGACGATTCGGGTTTCATCTTACGCTACGGCGCTACTCAAAGATAATTATAGGTATAAGCCTGGATGCCTCTCGAATACTTCAATGGTGGACTATTAGGAAAGCTGGTAGGGAGTAACAGATATCGTGACACCTCAAGCCAAAATCTAGCATGCGGTTGCCAGAGTAGTGCCACAAAGCAACCCAAAGGATGGCCGAGAAGTGAATACCACGTTGGCACATTTTCTCTTCTATTCTCGTCTTCCTCCATGGATATGCCCTTGATATTATCAGACCAAATCGCTGGGAGTACTTTTCAGGAGACTCAGCTCCCACCGATTTTCAATAAATGCACCCTTGAAGCAGCACTAGGCGGCCAGGATCAATCACATCCTCTCTTTTTTCTCTTAAGCAATAGCTTTGCCATGTTTACTTTGACGTCCAGGCTCCTCTTTGTTGCTTCGGTACTAACCGTCGCGGATATTGTGAAAGCTGAGACCCACACTGTGATTTTTGATAATAGGTCAGCTAGCGTCACGTCTAGCTCCCAGAATTATTCATCATTTCCTTCTCCAGATGTGGCTTTGGTACTGTACCTACTTACTCGACCGTGAGGTCACCCCAGCTCTTGCTCATGTTGTGACATCCAGCCTACACTCATTCAAGGAGGTAGAGTCCTCTCCACGGGAGGACCATTCACTATCAACGGTCCCCTGACATCCGCGATCGCGTACGTCCGGAACATCTTATTATTAATGTTTTAACTCCATTTATGGACCGTTGGATATAATAGGTACCTTCAGACCGGTGAGTGATATAGTCAGCGAATAACCCGCCCATTGACCCAGTCTTGCATTCGCAGGAAGCTGTGGGTTCAACGGGGAAGGATGCACTCTAATTGAAACGACCTTGCGGAACCCAACGAGTCCAGGGAGTGGGTCAAGTACCGGTATCTCTTTAATTCCCCCGTACGTTGAATCCAGGATTGAACCAGTTCCCTTTCTGATATAAGGGCACACTTTACATAGCCACGCCTTCTCCGTGACGTCTGGCTTCGGGTAAGTCCCATTGATTGGATGCTGAAAGTCATGAAAAAGAGCCAAAACTCCCGACTTCATCAGTTACTTCAACGGATGTGAACCTGCCGGTGCAGACTGTGAGTTCCCTCCTCTGAAACCTTGAGTTGTGCAAACCTCTGTACAGGCACCAACCCCAGTTGTCCCACGGCTTTCCATGATCCCGATGACACTTTTGTCCAGGTCGCTTGCCAGGCCAATGATGTGAGTTACTTCAGCTCCGGTACTACTTACCGATATCCAGTCTCACGCACATAAAAGGTCAACCTTGCCATCACATTCTGCCTCTAGTCTACCCTCCTAGTGATTCTGTAACAGAAGTTCCGAAGTGTTTGCATATATTCGGTGAATTCCCTCTTGCAAAAGGTTTGGACTGTAGAATTAGTGCGTTCGCGAAATGTCAGATCAGTTGAAATGGGTCTAAGAAAATTGGAATTTTCAGACTAGACACCCACGACGACCACGGCATCACCGTTAGGAACAAGTCCGGCCATCGCTAGATGATCAGAGTTTGTCTTCTTTGATGCGTCCGCTGAGTATCATCCGGCTTGTATAACTCCTGATAGCCTTCAGCCCAGGCACGTGAGAGATCTTAACTAAACGCGTATAGAAGGCGAGTTTATTTTGTGAGATCGCCCCAGGTTCTGTAAGCTCGTCAGTCCTCCACTCATCGGCACTGAGAATAACGACCGGGAATATGCTAGGACGGAGCAACGAAGAATTTCGTAGTCGACTGATCTAAACGTTCGATTGTGCTAATAGGTGTACCCTTCCTGCACTTCTGACCAGAGTTTGAACGAGAAGCCTGCTGTGTGAACAAATCGGGCCTATGTCTGTGCTAATAATATCTATCACTAACATTCTATAGTAAAAGAACCTGTTCACACATAGTTAGCGTCCATCGATCGGGCCAAGGACAGCAACAGCTCCATGGGTTGAAAAAAATAAAGCAAAATAAGGCATAAGGCTAGCATACGCCCAAGTTGCAACATATAAAAGCAGGCGTAACAATGAGGGGCTTCAGTACAAGTCAAGTTACTTGAAGCATGATTAACCTTGCAACTCTCTGCGCTATCCTCTTCGCTGGCGTAATCGGTGCGCTCGCCGAAACCCACACTGTTCACTTCACAAACCGCTGTGGCTTTGGAACGGTGAGAAGCCTTATGACCATTATGGGGTTTGGTGTTCATAGTGTGTCACATCAATGTAGCCTATGCTCATCAAAGGCCCCAATGTCCTTTCCCGTGGCGGGGACTACACAATCAATGGGCCACTTACGGGAGCCATTGCGTATGTCTTACCCGTCCGTCAGATAATTATTGTCGTTGCTAATGGGGTATCACGATGAGCATAGTTATCTCCAGAATGGTATGTGGTATGGTCGAGTGTAAAGAGCCAGAACTCATCCAGGATATAGGACGCTGCGGCTTCAACGGCGACGGATGCACTTTGGTTGAGCTCACCCTCATCAATCCAGACCCCGCGCGACCCGGCAGTGGTTCGAGCGCCGATATCTCCTTGATCCCTCCGTAAGTCGTCGTTCACCTACGGATGTCGTCAGGGTTGACAATCGTTCGTAGCCTCGCATTCTCGCAACCCGCTGGTTTTGGGTAAGTCGATGATCACGGAATGAACTCAACACGGCCCCACTGACTGTTTACAAGCTATTACCACGGATGTGACGGCGCTGGGACCAACTGTACGAACATGTTTTTATGGAGTATTCTGCCAATTGACACTTCCGTAGGCGGCAACGCTAACTGCCCGAACGCGTTCCGCAAGCCTGACGATACTTTTGTCCAAGTCGCTTGCCAAAGCAATGATGTGAGAGGTTCCGGTTTCTGGTACTTGACAAACTCACAGACGCTTTCTAGGTCAACCTTGCCATCACGTTCTGTTAGAATACTTGTGTAATTTTATAGATTCGAGGTTGTCTCAAAGAATGAGGGTCTATAGCAAAGCAAATTGAACAGACATATCATTCAAGCAGGTTATCAAACACGAGAGGCACAAAAAACGAGCACTGAGGTTCTATAGTACAGAGAATCGGCCATTGAAAAGACACCGCGAGGGCAAGGTTGAGCCCACCCTGGACGATGTGCGGAAGGAAACCCGCGATTTACCAGAGCCTGGTCTCGAGCAAGAGATCGCTGTTACCCTCCAAACCGACGCAAGCCTTCAAGAAGCTCTCGAGGGCGTTGCGCTGCCTGTTGAGACTGTTGACGACATCGGTCCCTACGTTATCAAGGTCAGAATAAGATCATTGGTAATGACAGGGAAAGAGCGTACCAGGCTTGACAAGAGGAGCCTTGAGCATGTAGGACAAGAGCGAGAGGACGGAGTACAAAGGAGCGAAGTCCTCTTGTTGGCCGACCTTACGGTATTGAACGCGTGTAAGGAGCTCAGTAAGGATGGTCAAGTCCAAAATGAGAGGAGTAGCGAGGAGTGAGTCCTATGAACAACGTTAGCTTTTGAATAGCCAATTTGTGGGAGGTGGGTGATACATACCTCACACTCGTTGAAGATGTTGATCGTCGACCTGCCACCGCAGAAGATCTCAGAGTAATACTCGTCGATAGCGCGCTTGGAGTCGCCAACAGCAGGGACATATTTGATGACGACAATGTGGTCAGGATGCTCGCCCTTGCCAACAGGAACACCCTTGAGGCCAACTTCAGGGGCCTTGAAGAGGAGACGATTGGCGTTGACCATGTCATCAACAACGCTGCTCTTGCTAATTTCCTTGCTCTTGAACTGCCTCTCGGCAGACAAGTTACGACCATCATTGTTGCCAAGGTGATTATATGAGGCGATGGAGAGAGGCTTGATACCAGCATTGACGAGGAACTCGGCAAGGACGGACTTGAGCTTAGTCTGACCAGACTTGAGGTCATCACCACCAATGAACGACTTCTGACGTTCAGCGAGCTCAATGGCACCGGGAACAAAGGTATTCTGAGGAGCACCATTGACGAATGGTTCACCTTCGAGGATGGCAGCGACGGCGAAGAGAGTGGAAGGAGAAACCTCGGGATGCGAGTTCTTGATCGCGTTCAAAAGGTTGTCAGCAGTGTCATTGACGCCAGGAATGATGTCGCTGTAACGCTCGGTGTTGGCAGTCCAGAAAACGACGACGCGCTCAAGACCGTTGTCCGCCTTGAATTTTCGAATGTCAGCACGGATGTGATCAAGGTGGGCTTGCTTGTCAGAGCCGGGAATAAGATTATCCGCACGCTCCTCTTGATTGGCCGCAATGAAGTCGGGATAATAGATAGAGGGAAGAGGCTTGCCAAGGAGAGCCATGTGAGGAGCAACTTGGCGCTGGAGGTCGTAGTCCAAGACCTGGGCGCGTTCCATGGCCTTGTCGAGGCTGACGCTGGAGATATCCCAACCGCCGAGAACGAGATCGTTGGGGTGAACCATAGGAAGGATGTCAGAGATAGGGACATGGACTTCCTTGCCGTTGGCATCAGTGCCAATGCTAACGGTGGACGCGCGGAGGAGGGAGCCGATGTAGTTGGGCTGTTGGAGGCCCTCTTTAGTGTGCCAAGTGATGTTGTGGCGGTTGGCGAGGATGGTGGCACACAAGGTAGTGCCATTGTTACCACCAATACCAATCATCATAAGACTATGTATAGCAGGCATGTCAGTTTGTGACGAAAAGAACGTCGAGGAGCATTTCTACTCACCCAGTTTTGCTGACGGTCCTCTTGGTGCGGAACTGGTATTCCTCAACCTTGGGGACAATGGTGAATTGGCCATTGGCGACGGAAACACTAGCGCCACGGTTATAGAACTTGGAAGTAATGTGCTCATCATCATAGAACGTGTTCTCAGATTGGACGTTGATGTAATGGGGACGGCGAGCAGCGGTCGGGTGAACCGGGAGAACACCTTCGAGCTGAGAGTCAGGAGTGTTGTATCCGGAGGAAGCGTTAGTGGGCGCCATGATAATCAACGAAACAACGAAAAACGTGGGTTGGAGAAATTAATGAAAGATGAAGTCTGCAGCGGTGTGCTTGGAGCCTCTATGAGAATTGTGGGAGGAGCAAAGCTGGTTAGAGTACATGCACGAGTTGCAAGTGACTCTAGAAAGTGAAACAATCGAGCGCGGTGACTGACTGAAACAACTGAAATGAGATATGGGAAGCTGGGTCGCTGGTGCACTGGTAAAAAAGACGAGAGAGATTGGGGGTTTATATACGTGAGGACACGAGGGGGCGGTGGTAAGAATGAAGACACAATTACAAATTCCTGATTGCATGCGTTTTTTCAGAGTGTATTGAGGCAAATTCATTTGTCGTATGGTACGATCATTGTCAGGGTCCATCTCGGCATCAACTTTCGCATCAGATTCGATAACCCAATCAGCCTCAGAGGAACGTGATCACACCTATACATGAGGCTGACTTCCAGGATGTTGCGTCCCCAACTTGACAGCCACCCCAATTTTCACGCGATGTAAGATATGAAAATAAATTATTGTATTTTCTGAGAACAATGGGGTTGAGGGAAACAAAAGGATTTACGAAATTGGCCACCCATCTCAAATGCTTCGCCCAGTATGTGGCCAGCCAGCGAAGATTTATAAACTACATAGACTACAGTACAGTAAACATAGGTTGCCTCCCTTTTGGGGAGCCGGTGATTGAGGATGAAAGCGAAGGGGAAAAAATTGAGGTTATCGGGACAAGTAGCTTCCTAATCGCATCCACACGCAAGTATCATCGATGGATGTGGTTAGAAGGGGAATCCTTAATTACCCGACTCGGAATGAACGCAACGCAGTACCAGGAACCTTATCTTGCGTCCACCACCCTGCACAAGTAGAATTACGTCCAATGAGCGGACCCCAAGGAATTGAACGATCGATACGGCATGAAGAGACACGGTTAATATGCCAGTTGGCTTTCTAGAAGCTGCCAGGCTTCGGTATTTCAATAACCGTGATGGATCACAATCTAAGCGAAAAAGCTGTGGCCGTTTTATGAATCATTGCTCGTACGGTATTCAAACGGGACCGATTTGCCCGTTGACCGATCTAAGCGGTGAGGGCAGGAAACGTGTTTGATGTATCAAACCACCGGTAAGAAAACGCCACGCCGTTGAACACTAGGAAGAGGTTACGACAGACATGAAGTTGTCTGTGTGAAAGGGTTGGATCATGAATGTGGCTGACATCAGGGTAAATGTCAATTGCCACCAGAGAACCTTGCAACCAGAAACTGAAAATCAGAGGTATTTTACCAAAATTCCCAGTAACGGGGTTGCAACTCGAGTCGACCAATCGGCCCTTATAACCCCTGTCTGTAGAACAACAATCGCGAGGATGAGAAACAACGGCAGGGCTTTGAAACTGGTCTCATTACTAGATAGTCGATTCACTCGGTTACCATGATTCGGCCCAGATTGCCCGACCATTAAGTCTATCAGGCAGGTTTACTAAATGTCAGGGAGTCACAGATGTGGGTCTAACTCGAGGACATCGCATCGGCCTCCAATAAGTATAGCGGCAACCGGGCATACGAGGTGGAAGGAACGCAATGTTAAGTCCCTAAGGGCATGCGTTAATGGGACTTGATGCATCGACAACGTTAGCCATAGTGGCCGTGGAGGGGTCACATCGGAGGGGTCACATCCCCAAGTCTCAAGTAAGGTGAAATGAAACGACGGCCAAGAGCAAAGGCGCCGAGGATTCATATAAAATGGGCTTCTCGTACGGAGTTGTGCTCTTCGATATATGATTTTTGGCTGGGACTCTGGTGGGGTCAAAGCCTGAGAAAATCCCCGATACAAGCATATGAGGGCCGCACAGGTTGTGGTTTTCGTGCAGGGGAGACAAGCCAAGATTCCTATGTAGTGCTCTTGGAGATCACTAGATGAGCGTCAGAGCTATTTGGATCCAGGGGTGACAACAAACAACTGCCAACTACGCCGAAAAGTTTGTTTGCGCTGTCTGCTAAAGCGACCTTGCCATATGTTTGCCGTCCTTACCCGCCCCGTCCAGCGACGCGCTATCACTCACTCAGCACGATGGTTGTCCCAGAAACCACCCTCGCCGTCGTCCGGCGCGAGCTCGGAAGCGCCAAAGGAGCCGAAGTCTGAAACACCCGGGGCTTCAGCAGAGTCGACGTCACAACCGGGTTCATTGCCCAGTCTGGATTTCTCTCCTCCAGAGGCTGAACCGACGCCCCAGAAAGAGAGGACAGGGGCGAGGTCGTCCAAGGGTACGCTGTCGGCAAGTGAGAAGAGGAGGCAGAACATGGGAAAAGTGTCGTTCGGTCTCTTGGGTCTGGCCATGGGACTTGGACTCTTTTATATGGGCAGAGAATGGGAGGAAGATGAGTTGAAGGCGAAGAAGCTCGTGAGTGAGGGCTTAATATACTGTTGTGATGTCGCTAACGTGTTCGTCTGCAGAAACCAGAGTATGCTCCTCAAGGACGGTGGAATAGGACCAAGGAGCGAGTGGGCGACCTATTCGACGTGTGTTGACCCATTTTATGTTCTCTAACATCCGCTAACATGCATTGAGTAGTATTTTAATAAGCCCGCCTGGACGGAACTGTTGCCTCCACCCTATCCTCCCCCACATCAAAAGCCCTATACTCTCCTGATTTCCATTGATGACCTTCTGGTGGCCTCCACCTGGGATGTATGTTCCGTGATACACATTCGCTTTCTTGCTCTAATTGTGCTTGTCTCAGCGACAACATGGTTGGCGGACCGCCAAGCGACCCGGCGTCGATTATTTCCTCGCTTATATATCTCAATTCTACGAAGTAGTTGTTTTCACGACCCAAAATTATTATGTGAGTATCTTGGCATGCTGTTGTTCTCCAATGATATCAAACCCCTATCCCAGACGGCCATTCCTATTCTCGACAAACTAGACAAATATAATTTCTTTATTACCCATCGCCTTTTCCGAGAAGCTACCCGATCAATTAATGGTACTGTTGTCAAGGTTCGTTGCTGTTGCTTTCGTTTAAGATCCATGTGCTGATATTGCATCCCAGGACCTCTCCTACCTGAATCGCGATCTTTCAAAAGTTGTCGCCCTCGATACTGACCCATCGCATTACATGACTCACCCTGAAAATGCAATTATCCTTCCCAAATGGAAGGGTGATCCTAGTGACAAAGGGCTCGTAGCAATGATCCCTTTCCTCGAATGTACGACTATTCTGTACTTTGGTCCACATAGAACGTGCTGATCTGGTTGACAGCCATTGCCATTTACAAGCCTCCTGACGTTCGCCCGATCCTGGAAGCCTACCGCGGCAAGGATATACCTATTGAATACGCGAAGAAGGAAGCTGAGGCAAAGGCCAAGCATATTGAGGAGTGGAAGAAGAAATCGCATCACGTTTCTAGCAGCTCCTTCTCCAGCCTCTTCGGTCTCTCGCAAACTGTACGTCTTACACGTCTTCTCATCCCCTGAGCATCCGATTCAACCCTGTCTCCTCCAGAACACAACACCTCGTGGTCAACCACCTCCAACCTACCTCGAACAAAAGCGCATGGAAGCCCAAAGGCAATACATTGAAGAGCAGAAATACATCGAGGCTAATCGTGAGACGCTGGACAAGATGTTGGAGCAGGAACAACAAGCGATGGCGAGCCAGGCTCCCGGTAGCTTGTTCGAGATGTTTGGACAAATGAAGAAGCCTGAAGGAAAGGAGGGTCAGGGGGATCAGACGGGTGAACCCACGGAAAAGGATGCTGGAAAGAAGGCATAGAAGAAATAGGCGTTAGTAAAGGGTTGTTTGGGGTAGTGGTCGCTGGGGCGGGTCGTCGCGGTTGTGGTATTTATTCTGCTGTTCGAACATGCACACCCTTACTCAGTCATTCGTTTGCTTTTCTCTGAATTGTGGGTCTCGTGCACTTGATGTGATGGAAGGTATCTATTATTGTATGAGGTGAATAAATAACCCAAAAAAACCTTGCCTGCTTCGCCTCCCCACTCCTGAGCTCTCCGAATGCCTATCTTGTACGTGACATGATATGGCTATTCCTCCGCTCTACCGGCCATCCGGTGTTCTTGGGGGTAGTGAGGGCGTTGTTGGTTCGGGGGAGGGAGCGGGCGGTTGCGTCAGAATGTCCTGAAATCCCAGTGTTGGTGTTACCTTCACCGTGGTCACAGGCCAACACTGGAAATATGCTGATCAGTGAATAGAGGGCGATCAGTAATTAAAACCATCGTGGTCAAGCTCGGCCTCAAAGCTCACATTCATGATTTTTGTGGCAGTAAAATCTATCATTCGTTCTTCATTAAACAGCTGCAAAACATGGGTTTTTAGATACTCACCCTTCCTCGCACTTGGTCGGACCCGTATACTGGTATCCACCGCCTGTGATCGATTAGGGTTCACATCGAGATTAAGGAACGAAGGAAATTAAGCAAAAGATGACGGTAGGTCGATCGATTAACGATGGAACCGAGCCAGATGGAGTGCAAGAAGGAAAAATTGGAGCCTCAAGGAGGCGGTAGCGAAAGCGACGGGGAAAGAAGTATTAGGGATCTTACATTGGCTCCACCCGGCAGCTAATCCAGCTTCTTGTTCAAGCGCTCGAGCTCCAGCTGCATCAATTGCTGCTCCAACGGCACCTGAGAGGAAGCAGCTTCCTGCGATTAACGCCGTTGCGGTCCGTGATAGATTCGAGGAGAGCATGACGTCGGAGATGAGGGTGAGAGATGGTTGGGGAGGAAGAGGAGGGGGATGGGTGGTAATGGTTGATAATTAGCTGGCGGTCAAGGATAGCAGCGCATAGAGGGTTGTTCCGAGTATTCGTTATTGACTTATCCCGCATGCGCATGTGCCATCACACGCTTGTGTGTCTGCTACTATACTAGAGCTGAGGGTATTCATTGCAGTTCTTCAGGTCGCGGACTGTGAATGAGGGCATCAGATGACCTTAGGCTTCGCTTAGGATTTAGCTGGGACGGAAGAATTTTGGCGAACGGAAGCGATGGTTCGAATTGATGGTGTGGAAATATTCGGTAAAGCACCGGGGTTCTGCAGAGAAATTATCGGGAAAATCAAAAGCAGGAAGATTTGAAATTATGCCTATCAATGGTCTATCATTCGATAGTATTTTTAGAAGTCTGTTTAAGTATTTATGTTCAAAAAGATCGACATGCTGGCGAGCATCCTTTAGAAAACAGTATTGCCCAACACGGCATTGCCCACTTGTTGTCCAAAGTACTTGTGCGCGTAGCTGCTTGGGTGATAGTTGTTGCTGATAGCGAGTACGCATTCATTAGAATCTATAGAGCAAATACAGAGCGAGAAGACATACCCCCAGAAGATATTGCTACCATCTCCATAGGAAGTTGCATCCTTAAACCCGTAGGTGGTGGGCGAGTCCAAGATAGTGGTGAACTGAGCGTGAGAATCCCACATATATGTTTGAACCTATTGCACGGGAGGGGTTCAGAGTCTGCTTGAGTGTAGAGGGAAGCTCCGGAACTTACTCCAGTGTTGGCGGCCTTAAAGGTGTTGACTTTGGCAACGAGCTTAGTGTTGAAGCCCTTGATAACGAGGCCTTCGGCATCGCGGGAGGCTTGGTCTTGTTGGAGCATCTAATACGAGAATTGTCAATTTCAAAAACCTCGTTGTAAGGATCGCCTTACCAGAGGCGACCTCTCGATGGGCGGAACGTTGACGAAAAGGAAATTGCGGGCCCCGGTGTCGCTGGATCACTGTTAGTTAGGCCGAGGCGCAAGTGAGCAGGAAGAGGGAATTCACTAAAGCTTTTGTACAAGAGCAAAGTAGGCATTGAGCAAAACATCAGAGAATCTATAATAATTTTGAGCATTTCTTAGATTGAGTACAAAGTATGAAACTCACGCATCTCGGTCGCCAGACTGGTACCAACTGTTACCGATATCGTTGATGCCGATCCAAACGGAGAAGAGCGAGTTGCTGGATGTCCAAGGAGTACTAGCTGGCTTTTTACCCGCACCTGTTAGAAACTGATTGACTTGGTCCGTCAAAGACTTGACAGATGGATCGTAGGGCTGGACGAGGCTGGCGTCGATAGTAGCACCGCCATAGGCGTAATTGTACGTTAAAAGAAGGGATTTGTTGTATTGAGTTGTCACATAGTCAACCCAGTTTTCTCCGCCAGTGGCGGTCCAGCCGGGATAAGGTGGGTTTCCAAGAACGTTGCCAACTGAGGGAAGGGTGCCAGTCGGATCGAAGCCGGTTTGGGTGTAGGAGTCACCGCTGGTTGGACGGTCAGATCGTGGATAGTGGTTTCATCATGGTAGAAGCCACACACAAGCTGAACCAATATTTCACCCCTGCGGGTGCGGTAGGTGCGGAACCCCCTGTTGTGGTTGTGGGGGCCGAGGTGGGAGGAGTAGTGCTGGCGGTGCCGGGGGTACACTGGAAGTACCCTGGCAGTCAAAAGCTCACTCAGTATCGAAGGGGTGAGAACGTGGATTAAAGACCTACAGTCGTTTTGACGGACGCAAGTGTATCTTTGGTACGTTACTAGGTGTTTGCTTCAGAACTAGCAGGCTCTCCTCTTACCCAGAAGCGCAAGTTGTTGCTCCTGTCCAGCCGATACCACCACCTTTCTAGTCGTCAGAACCAATTCAGTGACAGGAAAATGGGACGGTTTACTCACATTGACCCCATGGACCAGATTGACCCGCTGCCAAGGGAATCAAGGCAGCTAGACCGGAGAGCCTCGAGAGCACAGAAAGGTGTTGCATTTGGGACAATCAGTACTGAAGGAGACGACTCGTGATGTTCCAACGTTGCGCTTAGTTTCTGCTTGTGCTTTTAAGACAAACAACTCCAGTTTCGACTACATGAAGAAGTCAGAAGTCAGGCGGGCAAACAGCCGCCGGAATATGTATGTCCGAGATTTTTGAATGTAGGATGGAATTCCTTCATATGAATGGTGATTTACGGCACGGAGGGCGATGTCCGGAATAAGTCCGGGCCGCTAAAGCCCGCGAGGTTCATGAACGCAACGTGCAACCTGTGGGGGAAGACCAGCCCATAAGCATAATTAAGCCAGTAGTGTCATAGTGAGAATATGGTATTTTGGTGCGGTGGCTGGATTGAAATGTACCTTGGGATGTTTAATCATGGGGTCCATCCCCAGTCAGTCTGTAATGGATGTCGTTCAAGAAGCTGTTAAGGTGCCCTTCGTGCAATCGGGCGATCTACTACTACCTTGAAACATCAGCTATGGTGGTCACGACCCGAAGTGGAGGAGTGCCGGTCGGGACAGGAGTGAGTGAACGGGAAAGTTAGTTGCGCCGGAGGTTGTTTAGAAGCCTAGGCTGATTATAAAAAGAATGATGTTGTACACTGTCGTACATTTCTGCGGTCGGCAGGTTCAAAATAATAAAGAAGCGGACATCCCAGCCGTGCAGGACCTCGACGGGAGCTGGTAGTCCGCTTGTCCGAAGTCACAAAGGCTCCACCAAAAAAAAAAAAAAAACACTGTCACGCGCTGATGTCTTGCGCACCATCATGTCGGAGTCTGAATATTGCAATGACGGGTCGGATATGTTCTGCAAAGCCATTCTCCGTACTGAGTTCCGTAAAAAATAATATCGAAGGTGTGTATGAAAGCAATCTTTGTAGGAACATTTCCTTCTTCACCGCAACCGCGCCTCCTGATCCTCGACCATCTGTGCAAGCGCCTGGTTGACCTCCTGAAGGCTCGATAAAAACTGTTGGAGGCGGCAAATTTCCTCGGCTCGGTCTTCCGCTACCTTGGATATTTCGTTGGTCATGGTATACGAATCGTCAAGCGAAGCACGCAGTTGTGCGATCGTCGCAACACAAGAGGATAATTCGTCGTGCAGCACCTGGATCGTGTTCGTCGCGTCCGTCAGCTTCCGGTGATGGTCTTCAGCCAGTTGATTCAATGCCTGCTGGTTGGCGTGCCTAGTCCGCCCGACCTCTGCCTCCATTTCTAGTATCTCCTCCTCGAGACGCTGCCTCGCCTCCTCATTCGCCAAATTTCGATTCCGTAAATCTTCCACTAGCCCGTTTTTCTCCTCAATAACCGCCTCCAGCTTCCGGACTGCAGCTCTCAACTCGTGAATCCGGCTTTTTGCCTGCGACATTTCACGCCGGTGGCCTTCGACCGTTTTCTCGAGCATGTACTGAGCAGTATCCTTTGCTTCGACTGATACTTTCTCCAGATTAGTAACCCGTTCCTCAAGGCTCTTTTTCACTCCCTCAAGGGTCGTGCATTGGTGTTGCAGGCCCTGAATCATCAACTCCTTTCCGTTGACGGTCGCTTGCACGCGACGGAGCGCGTTTATGAGGTCGCCCTTGGCGTCTTCGAGCCGTCGGATCCTTTCATCACGTCCCGCTAGCAGCTTCTGCGCATCGTCCAGTTGCTGGCGTAACCGCGCTGCCTGACTGGTTTGCGGCGCCATATCCTTTCTCGCTATCTCCTCCTTCTCCTTCAAGTCCTGTATAACTGCATTCGCATTCGCCAAGTCGTCCTCCAAACTCTTGTTCCGCTCACCCCCAGTCCTACATTGAATCTCCAGCTTCTTGACTTGGTCCTGCAGACCGTTGCAGAGATCGGCCCGCTCTCTGTTTGACGTTTCCTCCATCACCCGTATGTGAGACTCCTGATCCTCGACCTTCCGCTCTAATACCTGATTCTCCTCCTGAAGACTGGACAGAAGCCGTTGAAGGCGACGAGCTTCCTCGGCCCGTTCCTCTGCTAGCTTGGATGCTTTATCAATTTGAGTGTATGCTGCATCAAGCGAAGCACGAAGCTGATCAACCGTCTCGGCATGAGAGGATAATTTATGCGGAAAGTCCTCATTCTGGCCGATCGTGGCTGTCGGTTTCCGATAGTCCTCCGGGAAAGGTCGCTTTGTTTCCTCAATCATCAAGCTGCGACACTGCAAATCTTCTATAAATCCATCTCTAGCCTGGATAGACGTCTCCAGCTTCTGGAACCCATCCTGCAGTGTCTCTTTTGCTACCATAAGGGGACGAATCTCCCCTAAGGGCCCCTCTTGCTTCGTAATTTCTTGCCCTAAGATCTCCCTCTTCTGGGTTAGCTCCTCTACCTTCCCTTCCGTCTCCTTCGACTGACTCTGACAAGCCTCCAGCGACTGCTGCAGCTGCAGAATCTGACGATGTTTACTCTCCAATTCGGCGGTATGAACCCGTATGAGGTTTGCCTTTTCCTTCAACGAAGCCTCTTCCACCGACTTTACTTGAAATGTCTTCTCCTCGTTCTCCCTCTCTAAGTCGTGTATACGTTTATGAAGGGCCGTGCACTGTTCCGTGGCGTCGTTCAACATCTTCCTCGTCTCGAAGAGCTCGTCTTCAATGCTCTTTGACACAACCTGTGGCCCTTCAGCAGTACATGGCGATCCATCCAGTGCGGAATTTGATATTCTAGGAAAAAGCTCAGCTATGTTGTATCATTTCCTATTCGAGGTGAGACGCACCTTCCCTCGACATGCTTGCTACTTCCGATACCGTCCAACAGGTCTTCGTGGCTAGCACTGCGCTCGTCTGCTGCTCCACCCTCCGCCAGCACCGACGCTTCCTCGGAGAGAGTAGGTCGCTTCATCGCAACCTTAGTGTGTAAGTCTGCCACAGCGTGAGAAGGGAGGGGAGACGAGGAAACTGCATTTCTCTCCGCCTCTTCTGGCACTACTGATACGGTAGCAATCGCAGGAGTCGACCTCAAAAGATATGGCAGGGCTCTGAGTCTGGCGGTGGCACGAAACCTGTCCCGTTGACCGGCAGTCGAAGCTTGAACACCATCCAACGGTTTCGAAGTGGACGGTGTCTTAGGATAGGTTTGAGTGATGGCATGGTCAGGGAGATCCATTTGTGATCCTGCAAGGGACGTATTTTCCGTTGCATCATCGGAAATGGATTCGTCGACTGAGCGTTGTTGAGGCGCCGAGAAATTGTTTGATGTAGCGGTTGCTTTGGCAAGGAGGGTAGTTGCGCTGTACCAACCTCCGTTTGCGAAGTATGACATGTCGGCGATATGAAGAGATTGAGGAATAGAATATAGTTCGTCTGTAAGCTCTGGAGACCGTTTTAGAATGAATCGCGTGCCGAGGGCGTGTTCATGGTGCACAGCTTCATATCACTACGCAAATGGCTATCAGCCTTAGGTTGCAACACGCTCAACACCAAAGCACTTATCACTGACCAACCTTCTACATGTTGGGGCGGCCGGTTCCGGGAATGAGCCTGGGCACATGTGCCAATGAGACATCATGAAAAGCAAACAAGCCATAGATCGATGAGTGGTTGATCTCGGAAGAAGTTGGATCGAACGAGGTCAGTGTGGCATCAGCTAGGAAAGCCTTGGAGTAAGCGTTCGTTCAAGTGCATCTTCAATGCACGTTGTGATGCCCTTGGGAGGATCGAAAGCCTGTTGTGATACTCAATCCACAGTTCGATCTGGTTACTTCAAGTGGTAGCGCACCACTCTGGGATATGTATGGGAATCCAGTTGTATCGCAGAATAAAGATTTCTGCTAGCGATCTGACCAATACTTGCTGCATGGCCCAAGAATCACCAAAGGTCCTAGGCTCAACTGGTCCACGGGCCGCAGTGGCCGCTTCATGCCCTCCGTTTTCCGGTTCCACACTCCTTCTCCCTTGTGTTGTCATTTGCTTGGATGATAAAAATGGTCATAGTCGCATGGAGAGCATGCGGATGGGACTGAAGTTAGAGCATCCATTCGCATCCGCGTACTTTTATTTGTACCATTGACGTGGACGAGCCGCTCGTAAATGAAAAGGGTCTGTCGCCATTATTCCCTCCACTTTCTTCGCCCGTTTACTTAATATATCGATTTCGTCATCCTCGTCATAAGCTTTCCGTTACGTGTTGATTTTTCCTTCGCTTTTCATACATTTCACCATTCTTTCGTTGCGCCGCTTTCGTTTGCCCGACTCACCTTCCTGTATCATATCGTTCACCCGATACGAGTGCATCCAGTCGAGCTTCCTGTCAAGTAGGCCTAGGCATATGTCCTAAGTTCGTTCCCATTACCAATTCGATAACGCAACCTTTGGGCATCTCACCACTCGCGGTTCAAGCATAGACGAAGCCAGTGGAATTTCCATATATCGCAACAAGTATGCTGGGTCCTAAGACGCAGTGAGCGTATACTGCATCGAGTAGAGCAACAGAGCCCTCTCTCGAGGTGTTGTGTCTATGGCACCAGGTCCGAAGAAATTGCCGAGCATCATAGTGGCAGTGTGCAGCACGTGTAACTATCTAAGTTAATTATTGAACATTGGGCTGTGATTGTACCACAGCACACGATTCTCATCCTTCCTTCTACACCTCTCAACTTTGGGCCTTTTGTGAATTTATGCTGAATCAAAATGACCTCGCCAGCACCCAGCAGGAGTACTCGCTGTAAGCGACAGTCAATCATCGAAGGAGAGGGTGCGTCGAGTACGGATATCGCCAATGGAAGGGCACAGAAGCGGCAACGTTCAAGAAGGAACGAGCATACGACCCCCAGCACAGTTCCAGTATCAGAATTACCAGTGTCTGCTCGGGAACAAGGATCTGGTATGTCAATGGCTGAAAGTTTTTGTGGTACTCAGCAGTAATCTTCACTAATTTTCTACACACAGGCCATTTCACGGGCGCTCATGATTTTGTTATCAGCAACCTGGCCATGACCGATGGAAGGCAGCAAGCAGGGGAGACATCTAACAAAGGTACGCATAATAACATGTTTGCTCCTTAGTAGCATCTGAACCGTGAACCTTACAGCACTGGAATGGCTGGCCGGCAACGTTATTCCTGGTGCAGAGTTTGATTCCTCTGAACGCGATCCCCCCCCCTCGCTGCCACCCCCAGACGCGCCTAGCCCTTCGAAATAAGGTTCTGGTATGGCTCCGGGATCCAGAACGGGAAACGAAGATCCTGTGGCTTCACGGTCCCGCAGGCGTCGGGAAGTCTGCCATCGCCCAGACTCTCACAGAATCCGAGAATGCCTCGAAGACATTAGGCGCAGCGCTCTTCTTTTCGCGCCCCAACCATCGCGATGATCTGATGACAGCACTGCCAAGTATTGCTTACCAGCTCGCCGTCAACTTCCCACGTTATCAGGATTACATCCGCGAACAAATGGTCGCCAATCCCCGGCTTCTGGAGAAAGGGATGGCCGAGCAATTCAACAAGCTCATCGTCCAGCCTTTCACCTCTGGAAATATCTTTGCGGGATCCAAAGTACTTTCCATTTTCCTTGATGGGTTGGACGAGTGTCAAGGCGAAGCAGCGCAGCGAGAAATCATCAAACTGATTAGCGCCTTCGTTCACAAGTACCCCACCGCCCCTCTCGTTTGGGTCATATCGAGTCGCCTGGAACCTCATTTGCAGGTCGCATTCTCTACGGAGAGTGCTAAGTATAACTGCTCAAAGGAATACATTCCTGTTGATTCCGAAGAAGCCTGTCGGGATGTTGAACGTTATTTGCGAACAGTGTTCGAGAACATCCGACAACGCTACCCCTATTCCATACCCTCTACACATCAATGGCCCACTGGAAGTCAATTCTTGAAGCTTTTGAGTGCTTCATTGGGCCTATTTGTCTTTCCCGCCACTATTGCTCGGTTTATTGACGATGAACGTGTTGGAGATCCAGTCAGTCAGCTTGACCTTGTTCTTGCCATGCTGGACAAGCTGGACCTCACAGCTATGGATGAGAACCCTTTTGCCGCATTGGACGCGCTCTATTCCAAGATTTTAGCCTCTGTGCCTGAATCGGTGCTCAGTGTGACGAGGCGTATACTCGGCTACGTCTTGTTTCAAGCCCGACAGGATGCCGGCCTTTACCGCATCTTCGTTAATGCATGTAATCTTCTCAATCTCAGGCAAAACGTCGCATACGGTGCGCTCCAGAAGCTGCATTCGGTTGTTCAGGTGCCGCCGCCTGAATCAGCAGACTCTGCCTCACTGTGTTTCTACCATGCCTCTTTTACGGACTACCTTCTTGATCCTCGCCGATCGCAGAGGTTTTGGATCAACCTAGGGCAGGTATATGGAGATGTCTTGTTGTGTTGCACTCGAATATTGCAGCAAGCAAAGACAGGTGGGTGATCACTCTGCTAGTAACTCGATAGCAACTCAAAACCTTTGCCTAGCAGAACAATCTCTGCCTGTTTCCAACATTTCCCTCTCGTGGCCAGGTGGTGGCAGTGCCGAGACTATGTCTGACCTGTTCGACCATGCCAAACATTGGTGGTGTCTTTTGATCGTCCCTGAATCATACCGTCGTGTGTATAGAATTCGCTCATGTCAAGCCCGCCTCCGGGGACACGTGTCCCCGTGTCGCGAATGTATCCACCCTATCAGCAACCACGTTCATTTCCCTGGCTCGCTGAAAATTTCCCAACTCTTCGACGTCCTTCGGCAAGTTGATTTTAGCAGGTTGTATCATGGATACTTTTGTAGTCAAGATGAGCAATGGGAGCGCTACGTCTATTTCCTCAGGTGGATATTCGACTTGGGTGTAGATTACCTATTGTTATTGTTGCGACCTGCCTTACACCATTCTTTCCACTAGTGGCATCCTGAAATGAAAGGCAGAAGCCTTGTTGAAACACTTTCTTTATCTGGCGTGGATATGAATCGTGTGATGGTTGATCGTATTGATTATCCCCCTCGTATTTATCGCATGGAGGGAATATGGTTCGTTGATGCATCACCACATGCTTCTGTCGAAGACGTAGGCCTTTTATAATCATGGTTTTTTTCCGATCTCTTACTGACGTGGTGGTATTGACCCCTTGTAGGTACGGAATTTTGATGGTAAAGAAGCATTGAAGGATCGTCTTTGGTTGCAACAGACCCTGAACCCTTCTTCCGTGTGCGCTATCTGGGGCACGGAGCCGGACAAAAGGTGCTTGATGGTGGAGTGTAGTCGGTTGCTCAGCGATGATGAATATTTTGATTACGAGATGTTTTTACTGCCATATGTATAGGATATACAGTTGGTTTTTAATGAAGCATGCCATCCAAGGTCTTTAATGGATCTTTTTAGTCTTTCTTGCTTCTCTCCTCTAAACCACCAGGAACACTTCTGCCATGTCTCATGTCGACAATTTGCAAATTTGCAGTCATCCTGATATCATAATGATTTTGCGACGCTTCGAGTGAACAGCCCATCAATGTTATTCATTGATCACAGTATGTTCAACATCTGCTGTTGAAGGTGTCTCCAATACTCCAATCAACGGACAGTTCGCCCGGTCAATAACCAACACATTCAACTGGACCTCTGAACGAAGAGCCCGTGTGAGAGATGATATCCGAAACCATAAGCCCAGAGGCTCTGGCCAAGCTTCAGATACGCATGAAGAGATCAAGCACAACAGACAAATTTCCAGATCTTACAAGTGCCGAACGAATCAAATGAACACAATAAGGATCGAAACCGAAGTTTGTCAAGCCAAAAGCCATCAACGCCTCGAAAAGCGACTAACGATTACATAGTTAATATTCCGCGTGGCGGATAGCCCCCTTCACACAACACAAGAGCTCACTCATAGCACAAAATAAAAGTCTTTCCATCCCGATCCGAAAGGATAATCGCGTCTTGATTTTGATCAATATTAATTGTTTCCATCATCCCAAGTCCAGCTCGTCTGGGACCCCAAGCGTCCGAACTACGCCTTCTGTTCCGCGGTTCTGCCGTTTTCTTCTCATTTTCTTCCTTATGGTTCTCTTGGATGATGGTGGCGGTAGCAGTTGGGTGGCGTGGGTAGAGTGGGTAGATTGTCCGTTTGTGCATGTCCGTGTCGTCGAGTCGAACGAGTCGTTAATAAAAGGTGTCCCACTCTTCCCTTCCCTTTTCCTTTCCATTCATCAGTTTCAAAGCTTCATTCTCGCCATCACGGGCCGGCTCCCTTCCCTTCCCCTTTCTTTTACTTTTCATACTGCCCTCCTGCACCTCTTCAACACCTGCATCAGCCTCGGTTTCGATTTCAACCTCCTCCTTGGCCCACTCCTCCTCATACCCGTCCTCATACCCAGGAAAAGTCACGAACCTCAACGCCTTTCGGTTCCAAATCCTGTTCTGCTCTTCTAACCCGTCAACTAACGCAGACGTAATCACCACTTCGGAGTCTGCGGTAGCCCCGGATGATCTAGGAATAGGCACCATTTCGTCATCATCGTCGGCACCACGGTGATTCTCGCTACTATCAGCATGAGGAAAAGCAACCGCGACATTACCACCACCTCCATTCCCCTCCGTGACTGGACAACTGACACGGGGGGAGGGCCACCATTGTCGGATAAAGTATGCGGACTCCGGATATCATGTTGGGAAGGGGAAGGGGAAGGAGTTTGTGGCAGGGGTGAACTTGTATGGGAGGATGAAGAGGACGGATGATGTGGAGGTGGGTGAGAGAGTCTGTTGTGGATTGCAGTACAGGGGGAGGGAGGCGCGTGGAAGGAGGGCGCAGTTGATATTGGTATTGGCGCTGATGTTGTGGAGGTTATTGATATGGAAGTCGAAGCGGAGGGAGATGAGGGTGAAGATGAAGCATGAGGTTGAGATGAAGGTTGGGGTTGGGTGGTGCGACGAGATGCAGGCAAAGCGACAAACGCAGCGTTACTTGGCAAGGAAGACAATGCCGCTGTGTCTGGGGGTGATAAAGCCTACTGTTATGCCTTGAGGCATCAGCCACTGCAGTCGAGACACAAAGTGGAGGAGTACCAGTCGGAACAGAAGGGAGTGAATGGGAAAGTTAGTCTTGCGTCGGAAGTTAAACCAAAATCCTAAGCCAATTTTTAAAATACACAGAACGATGTTGTACATTCCTGCGACTGGCAGGTTCAAAATAATACTGTCCCACGTTGACTTGTGCACCATCGCGTCGGAGTCGGAATTACACCAACGGATCAAATACATTCTCCACACTCAGTTGCGTAAAAGAAAATAACACTGAAGGTGTGTACAAAAGCAATCTTTGTAAGAACCTTTCCTTCATCACTGCAATTGCAACTCCTGATCCTCGACCACCTGCGCTAGCACCTGATTGACCTCCTGAAGGCTCGACAGAAACTGGTTAAGGCGGCAATTTTCCTCGGCTCGGCCTTAGACTACCCTACATATTTCGTTGGTCATGGTGTACGAACCGTCAAGCGAAGCACGTAGTTGGGCGATCTCGCAACACAAGAGGATTCGTCGTGCAACACCTGGATTGTGTTCGTCGCGTCCATCAGCTTCCGATGATGGTCTTCAGTCAGTTGATCCGGATCCAAAGCCTTCTGTTTGGCGTGCCTAGTCCACCTGACCTCTGCCTCCATTTCGAGTATCTCCTTCTCGAGGCGCTGTCGCACCTCCTCATTCGCCAAGTTTCGACTCCACGAATCCTCCACCATTCTGTTTTTTTCTCCTCAATAACTGTCTCCAGCTTCCGGACTGTAGCTCTCAACCCATGAATCCGACTGTTTGCCTGCAACATTTCACGCTGGTCTTCGACCGTTTTCTCGAGCGTGCAATGAGCAGTGTCTTTGGTTTCAACTAATGATTTCTCCAGATTAGTAACCCGTTCCTCAGGCCTTTTTTTCACTCCCTCAAGCATCGTGCGTTGGTGCTGCAAACCCTGAAGCATCAACTTTTGTTCGTTGGCGGTAGCTTACACGCGTCTGCGAGGTCATCCTTGACATCTTCGAGCCGCCGAATCCTTTCATCACTTCTCACCAGCAGCTTCTGTGTATCTTCCAGTTGTTGGCCGCAACCGGGCCGCCTGACAGATGTGCAACGCCATTTCCTCTTTCGCTACCTTCTCCTTCTGCTTCAAGTCCTGTCTGACTGTATTTGCTTTTGCCAACTCGTCTTTCAAACCTTTGCACCACTCACCCCCAATCCTACGTGCGTGTCTTTGTTGAGCGTCTTCATGTTCTTCTCGCAGTTCCGGCTGGCGCGATGCCAGCAACACCTATGGAGAACGGCCATACCAATGCCGACATCGCCACGCCTGTCTGACGCCTCACAGCCCAACAAGACTCCTACACCGTTTGTCAATGCCGCGCTCCACTGGCCCTCCCCATTCGCAAAAAAAAACCCTCGATCCAACTGAAGACGCAAGGAAAACATTCTATCAGAAGAGTATTCTAGTGGCAGTGTGCGGAGCACGTGGGGTTCCTGTCCATGCTATTTATTGAATGTTGGGCTGTGGTTGATACCACGGCACACGACTCTCATCCCTCCTTCTATGACTCTCAGCTTTTGGGACTTTTATGAATTGTTGAATCAGGATGGCCTCGTCAATACCTAGCAGGAGTACTCGCCATAAGCGGCAGTTAACCATCGAAGGAGAGGATGTATCAAGTATGGATGCCGCCAGTGGAAAGGCGCGGAAGCGGCAACGTTTAAGGCGGAACGAACATACGACCCCCAGCACAGGTCCGACATCGGAATTACCAGTGTCTGCTCGAGAACAAGGATCTGGTATGTCGATGGTTGGAAGTTTCTGCGGTACTCAGCACTAATCTCCTGCACACAGGCCATTTCGCAGGTGCTCATGATTTTGTTGTCAACAACCTGACCATGATCGATGGAAGGCAGCAAGCGGGGGAGACATCTAACAAAAGTATGCATACTAACTTGTTGGTTCCTTAGTAGCGTCTGAACTGTGGATTTTACAGCACTGGAATGGCTGGCCGACTACGTTATTCCTGGTGCAGAGTTCGACTCTTCTGAACGTGATCCCCCTCCTCGCTGCCACCCCCAGACACGCTTGGCCCTGCGGAATAAGGTCCTGGAATGGCTCCACGATCCAGAGCGAGAAACGAAAATCCTGTGGCTTCACGGTCCCGCAGGCGTCGGGAAGTCTGCCATCGCCCAGACTCTCACAGAATCCGAGAATGCCTCGAAGACGTTAGGCGCAGCACTCTTCTTTTCGCGCCCCAATCATCGCGATGATCTGATGAAAGCACTGCCAAGTATTGCTTACCAGTTCGCCGTCAACTTCCCACGTTATCAGGATTACATCCGCGAACAAATGGTTACCAATCCCCTGTTTCTGGGGAAAGGGATGGCCGAGCAATTCGACAAGCTCATCGTCCAGCCTTTCACCTCCAGAAATATCTTTGCAGGATCCCGAACTTTTTCCATTTTCCTTGACGGGTTGGATGAGTGTCAAGGCGAAGCAGCGCAGCGAGAAATCATCAAACTGATCGGCGCTTTCGTTCACGATCACCCCGCCGTTCCTCTTTCCTGGGTCATATCGAGTCGCCCGGAATCTCATTTGCAGGTCGTATCCTCTATGGAGGATGTTAAGTCTAACTGCTCAAAGGAATGCATTCCTGTGGATTCCAAAGCAGCCTGTCGGGATGTTGAGCGCTATTTGCGAACGGAGTTCAAGAACATCCGACAGCACTACCCCTACTCCATACCTTCCCTCATCAATGGCCGACTGAGAGTCAATTCCTGAAGCTTTTGAGTGCTTCGTTGGGCCTATTTATCTTTTCCGCCACTATTGCTCGGTTTATTGACGATGAAAATGTTGGAGATCCAATCAGTCAGCTTGACCTTGTTCTTGCCACGCTGGACAAGTTGGACCGCACTGCTATGAATAAGAACCCTTTTGCCGCACTGGACGCGCTCTACTCCCAGATTTTGGCCCCTATTCCTGATTCGGTGCTCAGTGTGACGAAACGCATACTCGGCTACGTCGTGCTCCAAACCCGATCGACTGTTTGCACGTCCCGCTCCTTCGTTCATACATGTAACTTTCTCGATCTCAAACAAAACGTGGCATAGGGTGCGCTCCAGAAGCTGCATTCGGTCGTTAGAGTGCCACCGCCAGACCGTGCAGGCTCTACCTCACTGATTTTCTACCATGCTTCTTTTCTGGACTACCTTCAAAATCCCAATCAATCGCAGATATTTTGGGTGAATCCAGAGCAACTCTATGAAGATATCTATTGGCGCTCCTTTCGGATATTACAACAAGCAAGGAAAGGTACATGATTACTCTGCTAGTAACTCAATAGCAACTCAAGACCTTTGCCTAGCAGAAGGACCTCGGCGAGTGTCTGGCATTTTCCTCTCGTGGCCAGATGGTGGACACTCCCTGTCTAATGAGTTGTTCGAGGACGCCAAGTTTTGGTGGTTGTCACCTGATTGTCCCTGTATCATACTATCGTGTGTACACTTGGAGACTATGTCGGTGCCACGTGTGCACTTCGGCGGATTCCCCCGGCGAGCGATTCCGCTTCCCGCTGAGTGATTCCCAAATCTTCGACGTCCTGCGGCAAGTTGATTTTAGCAGGTTATATCATGAGTACCTCAGTCAGGCCGAGGAATGGGTGAATTACATCAGTTTCCTCAGGTGGTTATTCGACTTAAGCGTAGGTTATTTCATGTTATTGCTGCAGCTCGCCTGGCAGTCTTTCATCATTCTTTCCACTAGTCACATCCTGAAATGAAAGGCAGAAGCCTTGTTGAAACACTTCCTTTATCCGACGTGGATATGAATTGTGTGATGGTTGATCGTATTGATTATCCCCCTTGTATTTGTGGCATGAAGGAAATATGGTGGGCAGACATATCGCCGCCACCTGTCACTGCTGAAGACGTGAGTCTCTGAAATCATGGTTTTTCTCCGATTTCTTACTGACGTGATGGTATTGACTCGTTATAGACGTGGAATTTTGAGGGTAAAGAAGCATTGAAGAACCGTCTTTTGTTGCAACAGCTCTTGAATCCTTCTTCCGTGTGCGCCATCTGGGATATGGATCCAGACAAAAAGTGTTTGGTAGTGAAGTGTAATCGGTTGCTGGGTGATGGTGATTATTTTGATTGCGAGATGTTTTTACTGCCATACGCATAGGATATACAGTCGGTTTTTAATAGAACATGTTATCAGGAGTCTCTAATCCGCCTTGTTAGTCTTTCTCGCTTCTCTCTAGGCTACCAGGAACGCTTCTGTCATACCTCATGCTGACAATCTGGAAATTTACAGTCGTCGTGATATCGTAATGATTTTGCGATGCCTCGAGTGGATAGCCTATCGGCGCTGTCCATTGATTGGATTATATTCAGTATCCGCTGTGGGGATGTCTACAAACCTCCAATCAATGGATGGTTCGCCCGGGCAATATTGAACACATCCAGCTGGGCCTCTGGGTGGAGGGCCCTTGTGGGAGATGACATCCAAAATCATAAACCCAAGCTTCCACCTGCGCCATATGTTATCTCATGCTCAACAAGCTCCCAAGACGTTTGGTCAAACTTCAGATATGCGTGAAGAGATCAACCATGGACAGAAAAATCTCCAAATGTTACAAGTGCCGAACAAACCAAATAAGCACAATAAGGATCGAAACCGAAGTTTGCTAACCCAAAATCCGTCAATGTCTCGAAAAATGACTAACAATTAGGTAACATTCCAAGTAGCGGCATAGCCCCCTTCCGCACAACACAAGAGCTCACTCATAACACAAAATAAAAATCTTCCCATCCCGATCCGAAAGGATAACCGCGCCCTGACTCTGATCAATATTGATCGTTTCCACCATCCCCAAGTCCAGCTCGTCTGGGACCTCAAGCGTCCGAACCACGCCTTCCGTTTCGCGGTTCCGCCATTTTCTTCTTCTCGTTTTCTTCCTTATCGTTTTCTTGGATGATGGTGGTGGCGGTGGCGGATTGGTGGTGTAAGTAGAGTGGGTGGAGTGTCCGTTCGCGTATGTCCACGTCGTCGAATCGGACGAGCCGTTGATAAAAGGTGTCCCACTCTTTCCTTTTCCTTTCCCCTTTCCCTTTCCCTTCCCTTTCACACTTCCGTTCCATTCATCAGCTTCATTCTCACCATCACGCGCCCGCTCCTTTCCCTTCCCCTTTCCTTTACTTTTCATACTGCTCTCCTGCACCTCTTCAATCTCCGCATCGACCTCGACTTCGATCTCGACCTCCTCCTCGACCCACTCCTCCTCATACCCATCCTCATACCCAGGAAACGTCACGAACCTCAACGCCTTTGGATCCAAATCCTGTTCTTGCTCTTCCAGCCCATCGACTAACGCAGACGTAATCACCGTTTCGGAGTTTGCAACTGCCCCCGATGATCCAGGAACAGGCGCCATTTCGTCGTCATCAGCGGCACCATGGTGATTTTCGCTACTACCAGCACGAGGAAAAGCAACCGCGACGTTACCGCCACTCCCATTTCCCTCCACAATACTAATCCCACTCCCACCGCTGGCACTGGCCGTGACATTTGCCGGAGGCGGGGAACGCGGTCGCCTTGAAACAGGCAATGGTGTAGTGGGTTCATCGTCACAATACTCAATCCACACCGCATGACCGAAGTCAACTGCCACGAGCGGTCTCGGTCGCTCAAACATCTGATTATCGTCATCCTCCCTCTCATCAAACACCCGCACTACGTCGAACGGCTTGCTTACATACCACATCTTCATTAAGTCTTCGTCGCCCTCTCGTTCCTCTTCCGTCACCGCCCTTCCGGGTCTATTTTGTGTGCTTGTTGTACTCGTTGGGTGAATGGGAGTTGTAGGAGTGTTGTGGGCGGAAGTGGTGTGAGTGGGGGTAGTATGTTCAGATGTGGCAATTCCCTCCCCGCGTACCCACATCCCCCAATCAATTGGCACTTTGAAATAATGTTGCGCGAGCACGAATCTACTCCGGTGCGTTTCTTGATCGTGCATCGTGAGCAGTACGACAGTACAACTGACACGGGGGATGTGGGGTAGGGAGGGCCACCATTGTCTGACAAAGTGTGCGGATTCGGGATACCATGTTGGGAAGGGGAAGGGGTTTGGGTTCGGGGTTTGTGGCGGAGGTGAACTCGCATGGGAGGATGAAGAGGACGGATGATGTGAAGATGGATGGGAGTCTGTTGTGGATTGTGCTACAGGGAGGGAGGCGTGTGGGAGGAGGGGTGCAGTTGGTGTTGGTATTGACGCTGATGTTGTGGAGGTTATTGATGTGGAAGTCGAAGCGGAGGGAGATGAGGATGAAGATGAAGCATGGGGTTGAGATGAAGGTTGGGGTGGGGGTGATGCGGCGGTTAAAGGCGAAGCAACAAACGCAGCGCTACTCGACGAGGAAGACGATGCCGCTGCATTCGGGGGTGTGGTAGATCCTACTGTCGCTGTCGTTGTTGCCGACGCAACTGGAGCTAATTGTGCGGCACCAATAGCCTGTGCGGGCGTTATCGAGGGTAAGAGGAGTACCATATGCGGTGATAATGTATTCAACCACATCATGTCTTCATCCATGGTCCCTATAGTAGATGTGGTCTGAGCTTCGTGCGTGATCCTTGGAAACACAAATTTTTTCGTCAGACTTCTTGCTGGCGGCACCCGGCCGATAATTTGCGGATGTGATAGCCGGTTGAGGAGAGATGCAGAATGTGAGCTGAGGAGGGAGAAGGGGTAGAAGTATTGGTGTGCAGCTTCGGGTTCTTCGCAGTGGATGACGATATGTTGGTCATAAAGAATACACGACCAGTTCGCTGACACTGCCTATAATGACATGGGAATGTGGACGTGAGGCGCCTATCGAGAAAATGAAACGGAGAGATTGACACACATATTCGATACCAGTGTCGATGAATACGTATTCGGGTTTGCTCCAGTCCAGCAGGGCGTAAAGTCCAATAGTATTCGAGCTCGCGACCCAGACAAAAGCGGATAGTAGGCGCTCAGAGGGATCGAGGAGGAAAATATTCATGACCACACCAGTCGTTCTAAATTCAGTTACAGGAGAGAATATAGGTTTTTCGAGGGAACTCTCCCCAGATGGAGGGTCAGAGAATGTAAGTCGCATGAGGACAAATTCCATGACTCGGCTATCGTCTTGCCTGTGAAGATGAGCCATGCGCACGGACACAATCAGATTAACTACATGACATGATGGGAATCAACCACAGCGGGGACGTACGATCCATCGAGGATTTTAGCCATGGTAAAATACACAGTCCGTTCCTCGAACTCGACACGGCATTTCCAGAGTTCCCAACGTTCGCCAGGGTTCCATTCGGCAAGACATGAATCAGTCTGAACATCCCAGCACACGACCTTTCCACTCTTGGTAGCACAGAGTGTATAGCTGGACGTGATAGGCGAGAGCCAATCAACCTCCTCGCCTGGTGGTGCACTAACAACTTTGTACCAAGTACGTGCAGGGTACACAGGCGCAAGTGCGGTTGAATGTGAAGGTCCGTCCATGTAGTGTGACGTCCCATATGTGCTGGTGAGCTTGCCTATGGGTCTGGGGGCACGGCGTCGCCATGCGTTGTCGTAGCGAGCGGCCTGGTTTACGGAGCGAATAAGCTGCTCGGTAGTAAGATCCGTGAGGCGCTGAAAGCCTTTGAGAGGTAAGGCTCGGCATTTGCGGAGGAGATCCACGGCGAGTTTGCGGTATACTGGCCGGGTGGTTGTGAAATCGTTCAGGGTCTTGCAAGTCTGGTATGTCAAATCAAAGTTAGAAACTGGGGTCTAGACAGGGCAAGAGAGGGGACTTGCGAGATGGAGGGCATGGATGTCTCTGAGATCGAGATAGAGGGCGATGTTGAGGAGGAGGTCGTATGGGAGAGTACTGAGGCCCATGGCGACAAAAGAGGTGTGTCCGTCGTGGAGAACGACGACGAGGGCAGAGAGCAGGGAGAGAAGAGAGTTACACAGGGCTGGGTAATATTCCCACGCCGCCGAAGATTGATAGTTGCACGAAAACAAATTTCCAAAAAAAAAACAAGAAACCACCGACCAACAGTCTTCCATTGACTGTACCGCTGATAAATATTAAATGTTCTCAAGCTCTGGAATATTTCCGTCTGCGGCTGACATGCGTTGCGCCTTCGGTGGATGCTTGACAATCACCTGTTTGTATCGGGGGATGCAGCCAAACAGGGCATATGACGCGGTGTCCACACTCACCCACCAGCGTCAACATGGTCCTCAAGCTCGCCCAGGCCCTCGCTGACAGATTTTTCCCCTACCAATATGCCTATCACATTCTCATCGGCCTCATCTCTCTCACAGCTCTGCGCGTGTTCTCACAAGGCCGCACGACAAACCGCGAGCGCGATCTCCACGACAGGACATTCCTCGTCACCGTATGCTTGGTATTTCTCCATGTCTTCAGTTGCTGACCATTCTGAAGGGAGGTTTCACACCGCTAGGGCTGACCTTGTTGCAGAACCTGGCGGAAAGAGGTGCAAAGATCATTGTCCTCTCGCCGAATCCTATAGATTCACCCACTGTCACCATCCTCGTCAGTCTCCTTCGCACGACGTACAACAACGGACACATCTTCGCCGAACAATGTAACCTAAGCGACCCAGCCGACGTCCGCAAATTCTGTATGCGCTTCCTTACCGAGGGAGAAGCAGATCCCGAAGGCGAGAGTAAATCGGAAACCAAAGCTCAACCAAAAAACAAAGATAAGCCCAAAGGCGGTGTGGACAACCGTCTGGACGGAATCATCTTTGCACACGAATACCAACACATTGGTGTCTCTCGCTTCCTACGCAATAAACTCACAACTCCCACCGACGAAGAACGTCAACGCGAATCCAATTCCCTTGCAACATTCCTCATGACCACCCTCCTTCTCCCAGCCCTCCTTGTCGCACCGGTTGAGCGGGACATCCGTATCATCAACGTCGTCAATCCATTCTACGCTGCCGCCGTGGCATCCGTCCGGACATCCAAGGCCTTTGACCCGACATTCAAACTCCTCACACCTTCCCTCACTTCCCCCGACTCGCGTTCCACACCCTCACCTACACCGGCAATAAACTCCCATTCAATATTTCTCACAGAGGGTCTCCGCTCCCTTCGTACAATTATCCTCACACGACACCTCCAACGTATCTTCGACACCCTTCCCAAGCCGCCAATCCCCAAAGCCGAAGAAGGCTCCAGTGCAGTTCTCGTCGTCAGCCCCCGAACGCAGCGTAGCAACATCGTCGCCGTAAGCGTATCCCCTGGACTGAGTCGCGTGGATACCATATCACGACTGTTCAATGCCGATTGGAGTCTGATGGAAAACGACGAGGGGGTGGTGGAGCGGCGGTTTTCATGGGTTGGTGTACTACTGTACGTTCCCTTCTCTTTCTCCCCGTATAGAAGACCGACCATTCGCACATGCTAGATACATTATCCTCCTGCCCCTCCTTCACGTATCCACCAAATCCCCAAAAGCAGCAATCCAATCTGTATTACACGCACTCTTCCTCCCGACCCCGTTCAAAGTCCTTTCACAATCGATCTCTTCTCAGCGAGACTCTCCAACCGAACCAGAACCCAAATCCACGAACGCGAGCAAATCACTCATCCGCGAAGAGGTCCTCAAACCAGGTGCTCTCTACGCTGAATGTGCCGTCGTCCGCCTCGACCTTCCCATCCCTACTCTAGCTCAAGATGAGACAGGGAAGGCAAAGTCAGTCAAGGAAGACAAAGGGAAAGGCAAAGCTGAGGCGAAGGGTTCTAGTTTTAAGGAAGAGCTGCTTCGAATTGAGGACGACGGCGAGTATGGAGGTGAAATTGCTGGGAGGATGGTGTGGGAGGCATATGAGGCTGCCTTACAAATCTGGGAACAGGGTGTGGATGGCAAAAAGGGTTTCAATAAGAGTTGATATGCTTGTAGGCAATACTTCTATAGGGCTCCCTAATGGACATCGATTGAATTGGTACTTGTACGATACTGTCATCGACAACCACTAGCTTTCAAAAGTCTGTTCGAAGACGCTGAAGTGCCAACATTCAATGAACGGAGATACTTTGCTACTCTCGCCGAAATGCCGTCCCAAACCTTCTCATCAGTCAATTCCTCCCGGTCTTGCCGTGGCACTTCGGCGAGGGGCTCATAAGTCTGGGCGGTCTGGGTGTCTAGTAGGCCTATCAAATCTAACTCCCCGGACCTGTCAACCTCTTCTGGTTCTTCTGACGCCCCCTGCCCCCCTGGAATCTCCCACCCAAGAGCCTGAGCTGCAACCTCACGCATAAACCAGCCCATAAGTTCCTGTGCGAATTTGTACAAGCCTTCAAAGCCTGGCTTAGCTTGATACTGCTTCATCCCCAACACAAAGGCAGCCCTCGATTGATATGATGAGTCGATAACGCACCAATCCTTGAGGAGTTTTTGATTTTCTTCAAGGGCATGATTGAGACAATCATACAAAAGGCTCCATTGAAAGGACTCTGCATCATGGCGATATCTGCGGAACAGCGGCCTTCTCTGGCGAGACGGAAGGAGCCAATCAAGCGCAATAAAGGGTATCGTCCCCGTCCGTTGCTTTCCGCCATCTCCAACCACTTCAGAGGCACTAGAGCCCCTGCGCATTGTCGCAAGATCCCAGTCGTTGAGAACCCCAGTGACTACCTGAGTCTGAGCATCCTTACGATACATCAGATTGTTGAGACTAATGTCTCCGTGCTCGATTCTCAGATTCCACATTTTGTAGTGAACTACAAACCCTAAGTCAGTAGTTTATCAATCGCGGGAATGTGTATCGACCCACCGAAAGCACAGTGAGTCCATGCTCTGAGAAACTCGGCAGGTTTCTCCAGTGTGGAAATGCGATGCAAAAGCTCAAAAACAATGATACAAGGTCGCCGGGATGAGCCCTTTGCAGTCGGTCTGAGGCACAAGCGAGAGCGAATGTCACTGGTCGTATATTCGAGTCTTCGGCTGTCATAGACCTGAGGCAGGTATTTTTTCAGTTCATCACCCAGGCGTGTAGCCCCCTCCGCAATAATTTCTGGCTCAAAAACTCGTCCTTCTTCCGGATGGGATATCTTGACAGCTACAGGGATCCGGCTTGTTGTGTTCATGAAAGTTCCATTCAGGACAAGTGTCCCCCGGCCACTCAAGGAAGCGCGATGCCAGAGAGGCTCCTTCGTCATCTCCAGTGTCAATGTTGAGTTGTTCTCAAAGGGTATCTCGACGGTGTTGCCCTCGGGATAGAGAGTAGCATTGATTCCCCAATCTGCGAGTGTGAAGCGAGACAGTGTGATAATCAACGCAACGAACAAGTCAAAGTTTTCGAAAAGGTTGAACTCTTCAGTAACGAGGACGTTTTGCCGATCAAACCAACAAACTGAGACCCGGTCATCTGAAGCAGTCGGTCATGGGTCCGTCACCTTCACTCACAAGGAAACCGACTCACAATTGATGATAATCCCGATGTTGTGCATCGCATAGGGGCCACGCGAAAGGAACGCAGCAGCATAACTGCCAAGTTGCACGCAAGGTTGGTTAACATTAATGGAGCTCGGAGTTCCAGAGTGACAAGACTTCCGTTCTTTACGGGCAGTGCCAGACGTAGAGTCCTTATTCTTTCGTTTGCGTGGATCTAGTGGCTCAACCGATTATGACATGTTTAGATGAATAGAAAGATGTGCGTACTGCTCGAAGGAACTGAACTCGACGGTTGAAGAGATTCAGTCTGGCTGTTCATTTCAGAACGGGAACTGACAGTTTCCCCCCGAGTCGCATTGCTCTTGGCCTTCTTGCTCCATTTCAGTTCGACACAACCAAGGACATGTTTAAAGAGCAGCCTGGAGGATTTGGGTGGCTTGGGGGGTAGAGCGGGATCGTAAGTGCAACTGGCAATCTCCTCGGGAGTGACTTCCTGGCCCTTTGTCGACTTGTAGTCATCTAGATTGATGCTCGTCTGCTCATCTCCAAATGCCTTCGTGCCCTTTTCTAACATGATCAAGATGTCCGGTTTGAGCGATGTATATGCAGGTTTCTCGGGCGTGTGCCAATCGTACGTCAAAGAGAGGTTATGGTGGTTAATGAACTGGATACGGTTGTCGGGGTCTTCCGGACGGAGAACCTTGTTCAACTTCTCTGCAACCGATTCCTCTCGTATCGCGTCCAGCATTATATTTGTTAAGTTGACCAGTTTTGTGTAGCCAGTGGATTCCCTGGTTCCACTCTTTTTGCTAGTGAAAACTCAGGACATTTGTATATCTTCGAAAGACGAGTACTAGACCTACTATTTCTCCAGGGCTTCATGGATCTGGTCGTTCTGGCATAGTTCCGCAATCTCTGTCTTAAGTGCATCCAGGATATCAGTGTCCGAGCCAGCATCTCCCGCTGCCCTCTTGAGGAAGTCTGA